>KN485895.1:59446-97067 GCA_000787095.1 Periophthalmodon schlosseri
GGTTGGCTCTAGGCTTGCTAACATAATTTTTATTTCTATTCGTATTTGGGCTATAGTACCTCCAGTTATCTTCACATAGTTTATTCAGAGCAACAGTCCACACTATGCCTCCGTTTAAGCTTTTCCTCTCCCCTGAGGTGTTTTCTCATCCACCACCCAGTATAGGAGCACATCCATCATGTTTTTCTACTCGTCTCCGATAAGTGCATATTTGAGTGAGCTAGTTGTTGCAGCATCACACACTGTCATATTTGCAATAAAATTTAAAACCAATACTGGTCGTCCTGTGCACCTGAAGAGATGTCATTTACACATTCACAATGCTAAATATGAGGAGATAGCTGTGTATAGCCTTGTGAGTAGTGATTTTACATGGTATACATTATAATCTTTACTTTGAATTCTTGAATAGTACGGGAATGTTTGAGGTTTGGTAATAAAAAAGCAATATAGTGGGGTAACGGTTGCGAATTTGAGTATAAATATAGCAGAGAAAACCACATGTAATTGTAGAGGAAACAGCCACAATCATTCTGCTGAGTCTGTAGCAGGGTTCATTCTCTCTAAACATTTCCCATATTTTCTGTACAGCTCTTGTGATTTTACTCCCACTTATCTACTGTTAAGATGGTGGGTACTTCATAAAGCAATTGAATGAAAAGAAAAGTGGTTAGTGGTTGACTGAGGGAGCATCCAAGTTTCAAAGGGGTGCAAATACAGTACTATTTCATTAAGTCTCATTATTTTACCTGCATAAAATGAAGGCGCAAACACTTTTAAATGAAGTTGCAATGCCCCCTTTTGCAGCCATGTAGAACCAGGCCTGAGTGGTATATGTCTAATTTTCTGCCGTGTCTAATGTGATGTGATATCCCTCACAGCTTTCCATAGCATTCATTCAACTACTGAATGTGATCTTGGTTTTATAGCTTACTGTTATGTTCTATGTGGACTGCATTTTATCCCTCTTGCCTCCTTTGTCTTCTGCTGTATTTCGTGCTTGTATATGTGCTGCAGAGAGAAAAGGGAGAGTGTGATAACAGGGAAATTTAGTTTATAGGATTTACAAATAGAACGCAGTACAAACAAGGGCTGATAGCGCAGACCTATCTTTCCCTCCCAGATGGGCTTTTCAAATCTGCCACGCTCAAGCTTGCATGTTCGTAAGTCCACCGCCTCTCCCCCCTAAAACTTCTAAGCTGCCCACAGGGTTCAGTGTGCATCACCCAAAACCCACAGGAAGTTAAAAGGGGGTCTGACCTAGCACCACTCCTCCCTGTGACTGTCTGCCCCCTATGACCAAGAGCAGTATGAGGTATGTAAACATAATTTGCATTTCACATAAGTCGCCCCTCTAAAAACACACACACACAACAGGTTGGAAAAGGCACCAGAACTCAAGATTGCATTGCCGCATGAGTTATAATGCCTTCAGCTATTTATTCGAGCCTACAACATCAACAAACACATTTAAATGGGATACTTTAGGGGAGATTAGTGCCTCACTTGCCCTAGCCTTTTTCCTGTCTGTTCTGAACTATAACATTATTCAGATTAATGCATGTTGTGCACATAGACAGACAAACAACAACAATATTTGGTTTGGATGAATACATGATCCATAAGCACAAATTATTTAGGTTGTGTAAATGTCCAACCAACTATATTATGGGAGAAAAATTGTGTAGTTTAACTATAGTGTATTGCCTTGTTATTAATTATTTATTATCGTTCTTTAGCCATTTCATTTTATTTGCAACAAGACCTTTAAAACCTTAAGTAAAAAGTACTGCAGTGATGACTACCACTGTTTTGTCACTATTTCAGTAAAAGTTATTATATAAATACATGCAAAATTCATTTAGCAGTGAAAATCACTATAATATAAGACATTGCAACATTTTGATTGTCAATGTACAATATTATGGTAAAGTGGATATGATTTTATTAGCCTAATGGCCTGATATCTGAACTCCTTATGTCAGCAGTGTGTGTCCATCAGGTGTACATGTTCCCAGCATGCCTTGAGCTGACCTGGAGGTGACCTCGCCTCTGTAAAACAGATCCTTGATTCCGCCTGTCTCAGATTCCAGCTCAGCAGGCTGTGAGTGCCCGGTGCCGTTTAGGAGATTCCTCAGACTCATCATAGGACAGAGCACTCTCCCAGTCATTTCACTCCAATATGTATTTGATAAGTGCGGCTTATCTGTACTTACCTGGAGATGACCTTTAACTGCTGAAGATTTATCATAAATCTCCTTGGAGAAGCCTCTCTGTCCATTAGTAGATGTGCAGATTCTGGGCTAAATGGTTTCAGAACTATTGGGATTAGAGAAGTAGTTTGAATACACATTCTGTAACATTTCTGCACTGAAGAAACACTGTCTGTGTCTCTTTGTTCTGTTTTCTTAGGTAACAGGTCACAAGTGATAAAGACCATGGATTTGATTTGGGTCTATATAGTGCCTTAGGCCTATGTACTATTTTATTTTATGTATGTAATATATATATATATATATATAGGATATACACACTGTTGACATAAAGCGGTGGACATTGCAGTACCAAGTGATGGGAAAAAAGGAACATGAGAAACTAGAGAAATACCAGGGGCTCAAAGAAGAGCTGGAGAAGGCCTGGAAGGTCAAGGCATTAGTGGTGCCCGTGGTCACTTGGGGCAGTGACCCCCAAACTGGAGGAGTGGCTACAGCTGATCTACACCAGGAAAAACATCAGACATCTCAGTCCAGAAAAGTATAATGCTGACTTATTCTTCACTACAAAAACCTCAAGCATGATGAATTTATTTATGTTATAATTTGGTGTTTGGTTCTCAACACGATTATCCAATCAGAAAGAAGAATGAGCCTCACATGAGTCTCTCTCATTGCAAAGTTTGAAATCTAGTTGTTTTAAACTTAAAAAAACTCTCTGATCTGAATCCTAACTAACTCTGAAGCTCAGTTAGTGAATTCTGGAGGTTCTTAGCTTTCACATGAGGCCATGCGCCATATAGCTACGGAGAATGAGAACAACTTGTGGACTTTGCGTCCTCTATGCAGGTTAAGGCACTGGCAAATCAACCCAGATTCAGTTGTGACTACAATACCTTTAGTAGTTCCTTAAAGTAGAGATGGGAATTACTTTTTTGCTGGTGGGATGGTGTGTAGCCGAGTCTCGCCAGTAGGGGTCTCCTGACACACGCGGGACACCACATGAGGTGTCGTTGTGTCACCCACGCGTGGACACACAAGGGGCAGTGTTCCCAAAAGTGAAAAGTCAGCTGTGAGTACGCGTTGGTCGAGAGTAGAGTCGGTATGGATTCATCAGAAGAGAGTGTTTGACCTCTGTAAAGATTTCTCCTACCTTGACTTTTCTGCTGTTTTGTCCTACCACTTTAGATCAGCGGTTGGCTCATTTTTCCAAAGCGCTCTTCTGTTGAAATTCAGCGATCTCACTTCAAAACAAGACCATCCTCGAAGTTGGCAGCGAGCGTGATGTTTTGCCGAAATCAAACAGCTAGAGCCACCGTTGCCCGCGGCTCGGCTCTTGAAATGGAGATACGACGAGGAAAGTTCAGAAAGAGCGTTTTCCTGGACACATCACAGGTAAGAAGAGCCTCTCTGATTGTCCGCCGCTTCTTATCGCCTCACACAAGTCAACACATCTCCACGGGGGACAGATTCTGTGGCGATCGCCTGCTCCTCTAATCTGGGAACTATTTCTAACTCTTACTCGAACGCACGGGGCTTGTTTTGAGGGATGCTCTAATTAAAAATTCTGAAGAGACCTTCTTATATTAAAAACTATCAGTGATTAGTTTTTCGAACTAAGCTTTCTTAACTCGAATTTAATTCGCAGCCAATACTTCATGCGGGGCCAAATATTAACTTTAATACTCTGTGCTATAATATTGTCTAGGCGATGTGTGTGTTTTTATTTAGACCTACAGCGTCTTTATTATTAGTTCTAATATGAGGTTTTGTCACTTGTGCATGGTTTTTGCACGTCATCTGTTAAGTCCTCAGGCTAATTTCCTCAAGGGGTTAGACAGTCCTTTGGAGTGGGCACTTCTAATGAGGCTACCTGCTGACTGTGGATGCTGGTCACATGATCTACTTTTGTCAAAGCAGTCAGCAGTCCATCAGCTGAAGGATTTTACTGCCAATAATGAGTCAGCAGGACGTTAGAAATGTCCCTATGCAGTATGTAGAAGACCCTTAAAAATGTTAGGCCTTCCAAATGTTTAAATATGCTCTAATAATTTCAAACAACATACTCAGTGACATAGTTTTGTATTTAATGTTTAATTTATTTAATATCTAAGCTCTTATATGGATCTCTTCAGCTCATATACACATGATTTGAATAGAAACATGTAGGAGATTTTAACCCTTGCCTCATCTCCTGATTTCTTGCAATATATGGCTCAGTTTGGCTCTGTTTTATTGGACTGTGCAGTGTGCACTTGTGGACAGTGAGCCTCCAGGGAGCAGTTGGGGGAGTTCTGAAAATGATCAAAGTAACCCAGTCAAAGCTGCAGTCCTTTGCTGATCTGTGCTGCTGTTTGGAGTAGAAATGAACATTGAATGTTTTCTGAATCTTTTCCTTTCCTCATGTCACCATCTGCTTCACATTAGCCACCAGCTTTTGGCTGAACAGTAGACATCCTCACAGAACTTCTTACTCTCAGCACATTACTTTCTTTACATATTTGTGTTTTTTTCTCAGGGCAAACCAAAACATGTCACTGCTCCACGTTTTAGTGCTATAATTAGAAAATGTATCTTTAGATGAAGACTACATTTAATCATTGACAGCCTCATTCAAGACATAACTTGTGGATCTGTTTTGTTAGGGGTGTGAAGGTGTTATGGGTTATTGTACGCATGCTTGTCTTCTTTGAAAACAAACGTATTATAATCACCTATATTCTAATGCAACTGTTGAAAAGAAAATATGAACTTGGATGAATAATCCTTGGATGTGGATTGTGGATGTGTTTGTGGGTGTTACTGATGCTATAGGTGGAAGGATAGACTGGTAGTCCTGTTGAATCTGCGTGTGTACTGCTGCCGTGCCTGAGCATCCACCAAGTCTCCTTATAAGCTGTTTGTAATTCATGTCACAGGAAGAAACTGCTAAACATGGGAATCCTATCCCACCTCTTCAATCTATCAGTATGAGAGTATATGCTCAAGTCTATCAAGCCATAAACACTAAACCAGGGTCTGTTGCTTAAAGCTGAAGAAGCACAGTGTGTTTTGTCGTTGTTAATATACATTTCATGCAGTTGGTATCATTGTGTAATCTGTTGTTCTGGTGCATACACACACTTTATTTTTGTTTTCAGCCTGTGGTCAATGCTAATGATCCTCTTTGAAAGACTTGAACCTTCCTCTGTTCTAATGTTGGCACCCCGTTTATACTTCAGTGGGACTAGTCCACTGCATTTCAATGAATGCTCCCTGTTTGAAAGCCCCTGTTAAACCTTTGCCAAAAGACCAAATCACCCAAGTGTCTTATCTAAATGTGTAATGCGAAGGTGCCCTCCGGTAACTTGTTATTGACATATTGTTATCAGTGAGAATCTTGCTGCAGTCAAAATGCTGATAAGAAAGAAATACTTTTATATCAGAATTGACCATCTCCAACCTTTACTTAAGCCTTTACTCAAAGCTATTAAATGTAGTAATTTTTTTGGATTGGCTTTGTTTTGGCCCTGTGAGATCTGATGTTTCAGCTGAGACCACCCAAATGCACTGAGGGCCTGGTTTATTATTAAAAAAGGAAGAAGGAAATGCCCTTGACTTCAGTTTTCTATCTGTGTCTCATATTTAACTCGAGGATGACCCTCAGCCCACTGTCCACGGCTCTGCGGCTCTGCAGCAGCACTGCATGAGGGAAGTGGTAAGAGTGTGAGGGCACACCCATACACCCACTCTCTCTCCCCCCTTTAGTCTGTGAGAGGCAGCAGCACAGTCTGACATTAGTGAAAGCCTGAGCAGCTTTTAGTGGCACTGCCCTTCTCCACCCTGTGGATCCCCAGTCCGACCACTAAAGCCCCAAACACACACTGAGAGCCATGGTTCACACCAAAGAGCCAGTAGTTTATTTTCCTAATACATAAATGGCAATATCAATTCCGGTCATGTCAGCAAATTTCTCAGGGTCTTTTCAACCAAGCACAAGGACACCAGCCTCAGGGGTATGGATTCTCAGAGAGTTAAGCACACAGTGTCCTTTTAGACCAGTTTCACCTGTTTATTCGTACTATTGGAATGTCTTTTGATGTACTGCCCATGTGAGCTATGTGTGAGTGTTTTGACCATCTGCTCATTTGCGTGATTTATGGCCAAAAGACGTCCCTGCTCCTGAAGAGGCCTCTTGGAAGCAGCAGCCCGTCTGTGCCACAGTATAAAGTGGACTGGCACGGCTCTCTGATGATCTAACCCCATTTGTATAAGCAAACGTTTACTTCCCACATCCTCAAAAGAACAGAGGTCATTTGGATGTTTCCAGGACAACTTCTGCTTCTGCCAAAAGGAAGCACCTCAGGACCGTAAACCCACTTTAGAAATACATGTTTTAGAGCAATGCCAAATGTTCCCCTCTGAGGCAGCACTGTACACATAGAACAATGAGCCATCACTTCTCAGCACAGCCCCAAACCAAGGCTGTGTACAAATGCAGCAGCTCTAGGGCCCAGACTAAATTGATACACAAACCACCAGATTTCCCAAACACAATTGCCAAATGTTTCTAAGACTTGCTCTAGTTGGGAAATCAAGCTGCAATATTCCTCTGTTAAGGGATTTGGCTAGTTAAAGCGGACCTATTCTACAAAATTGACTTTTTAGAGCTTTTAGCCATGTTATATTTGTTTCCCCTTCTCAATTACCCTCTTGATGTTGTATTTGGAATGATTTGTGCATGTTTGAACAGTCTTTAATCGCCCACTTTTATGACGCCATATTGCCGATCAACCCCGGTTTTCACCGCCACCACTATTGCTCTGTATTTACTTCATTCTCCATTTTTTTTTTCTTATTTGGTGATAGGATTAATTTGTTACAAATGACAAAAAAATCCGCTACTCGTTAGCGTGATGAGCAACAACTACGGCGCCCTCTAGAGGACATAGTGAGAATTATTATTATTATTTTTTGCAAGGGAACGCAATATTTTTGCGAGGGAACGCAAATGCAAATGCAATGTGTCTGAATGTCCACACTATCCCCTACATGGGGCACTAGCCTATTTATCTATTTTACGAGATAGTATAACTTTATCAGTTAGGTAGCTTGCTGCATAAACATATGGCGTCTGGGTGTTGGCACAGTAACCAGCCACATTTCCTCTGTTTGGAGCGGGCTTCTTGGACACTCCGATCTCACCAAGATGTACTGCCACTGATTCCCTCTCGGCTTCACCTGCATGGAGATGTTTGTTCAGGCGTAGCATCTGTCGGATAGGCTATGGTCATAAGAGGCCATCGCACTGAAAAGGACCTGCTTTGTCCAGACTCCAGAGCTTGTTCAGTTAGTCATTTCCCCTCTCGATCACCGGATTATAATAGGCACAGCTCTTCATGGATTGTTTCATGTTTGAAAATAAAAGGTGAAGGTGAAGGGCACACGTGCTCTTAGAAAATAGGAGAGAGCTGAGATCGAGATCGAAGTGTCCAGGCAAAGAAGCTCACTCCAAACAGAGGAAATGTGGCTGGTTACTGTACCATCATACAGACGCCATGTTATCTTGTAAAATAGATAAATTGGCTAGTGCCCTAAGTAGAGAATAGTGTGGACATTCGGACACATTGCATTTATATTTGCCTCACAAGTTTTGCGTTCCCTTGCAAAAATACTGCGTTCCCTTGGAAAAGCATTGCGTTCCCTTGGAAAAGTATTGCGTTCTCTCACAAATATATAAATTTTTTTTTTTTTTTTTTCTTTGTTGTGATGACGTTTACGGCAAGGTCAGCTCCCATTGGACACTGCAGTTTTCTTATGCGGAAGTCAGAGGACTTGTTTCATTTATGAAGTCATTTTAGGTCAATATTGCCATTTAAAATGCACAAATTCTAACGTAATGCCGGATAGATTATAGATTATAGACTGTATAGCAGACACAAGCACAATATGTCTTCTTTAAGTATTGGCTTCGTGGATTGTATGATGGTGGTGGCTTTAGGGCTTTCTGACACGTTGCACTTCACAGGGGGCACAGCTGAAATACAGTCTATCCCAGGGTGTTTATCTTACTAGCTTTCTCTCAAACAAAGCTGGACCACTGCAGCTTTATGCTTGAAGGCTCTCCTGGTATGACCAGAAATATTTTGACCCACTAATGTTTAGCTTTTTTATTACTGAAGTCTGTGTATACATCACTGTGGAGCACTGTTGTAGCTCAGTCTTGGAGCAAGTCAAAACTGTTTAAATATCTCACAGTCAGTGGAATATATTACTATTGTTTCTAAGCTGAAATTGACATTTAACACACCCATTGTTAAAAAATGCTATTTAAATACTAATGAATTTATACAATACATTTTTTTCATTCTATTGCCTCTACAATAACCACCACAAATAAATAAATAAATGCTTGATATTTTTGAGTACATAAATAGCCTTTGTTTATATTGAACTGAAGTAAATTCTGCTGTTATGATGTAGCAGTATAATAATGCTAGCAGCTAAATGTTTAGCACTCCATGTGATTCTCTCAAAAGCCCTTATATTACACAGATATTGATTTTTATACACTCTCCAATACTATATTATCTCTGTTGTATTTTTAATGTTCTCTAAATGGTGATTATGACATCCATCTAAACCAAGCTCAAATACACTTCTTTTGGCCAAAGGTCACAGGATTATGTGTCACTCTCAGGTCATCTCTATGTTGCAATTTACTCAAATCTGACATGTTAGCACTACAGTTTGCGAGTACAGACATGGAGATAGTGATATATTTGACTTTCTAAAAACATGGACTGGAAGTGAGTCACTTTGTGGTCACTGTCTAGTTCACACATGTCTACGTCATTTCCACTTCGACATCTATGTCTCCTAGAAATGAATTGAAATGAATAGCAGTTTATATTAGAGGCATTATTAGTCACTCTCTCACACACTTTTAAGACAGTGAGTAACTGGTTATTTGAGCCTCATAATAGACAAACTTCATGTGTTGTCCCAAACTAGCTGTGTCATTTTCATTGACTTGTTTGGCAGAGGTTGGAAGTGCTGACAGTTGTGTAATGGGTTTCTATCTCACTGTTGCAGATGGGAAGATTCAGACATGCATCATTGGACCCGACTGCTTAGTTACCACCTTGGTTGGTAATCTTTATATCTGTGTAACTTGAGTACAATTTGGCAGATGGATCCCCCTGAAAAGTTGCATAGTGCACCTTTAATCTTTAGCTTTTGCTATGGATCATACCTTGACGACTGAAGGATTACACACTTTCAATCTTGAACATACCCTTAACATGCAGTATTTGTATCATGTGCACTGTACACATTAAATTTCAGAGTCTTGCTTCATCCTTGCTCATTTTTGTTCTGTTTGCCTTTATTCTCTCTGGGGTTCAGTGCTAACACACTCACCACAGTGCTTCCCTTTCTCTAGAGAGTCTACTATATGGGCCACTCTCAACTTATTTGCGGAACAACTCCCCTGGTATTAGAAAAACTAGAGCTTTTTTATATTTGGCCTTGTGCATTGTGCTCACCCAGTTTTTCGATCTAGATAATATTATCAATGTCTTCCTTTGTCTATATTAGTGGACACTCACTGAAAGAAGTACTTGTTCAATATCGCGGTTTGTATCACATCACACTAGAGACCTGAACTTTAATCATTAACACTAGTTTGTATTTGCCACAGGTTTCCTCTGTAGAAGCGGGACCCCAGATTGCTGCCACGTTAAACATTGACTTGCACAAAGACATTCCAGTGTGTGGTGTCTTTTACAGTGAATGACGCTTGTCAGGCCCCACACTTATCACAGAGTCTGAGAAACATGATACACTTTGTCTCCATGTGAATGAAGTGGGCTCCCCAGAGGCATGTACATTTTCAAAATTACTATTCTCTGAACATATTTGTGGCCCAGATTTGTTCATTACTTTTGGAATTTTGTTTCTTTTCAATCTTTTTCCTCTTCTGTTAGAACACAATGGGTTAAAGGTGAACTTGCAGTATGTATCTCTGAGTTCTCTGAAGATCTGGAACCATTCCGTTTCTTTGTGCTCTATTTCTCTGGGTGAGAAAGTCATCATAGTACAGAAAAATAACCAAAAATTTCCCATTAGTACAAAGAAAAGGCACCCACGATAAATATTGACCCCTACCCCAAAATATTGTTTCATCTAACGCATATTGAAGGATAAGTCAATATAGTAATTATTGTGACAGGCCTAGACTTCACTGGGAATATTTGGCATCACGTCTCATTTAGACTTGAGTTGAATTCTGTTTTTTGTGCCCTGAACTTGGACTCTTAACACCTCTTTGTACAAAGAATAAGTGTTGACATGAGCAGGTAAAGAATGTCCCATGTGTAGTAATGCCTGGGTGTGCTAGACATGCCTGCTCCTGCTCTGATGATGTCAATTGTTTGAAGTAATGCTTGAATAACTCCAAGGAATCATGTCGCCATCATCTCTTGACAGTAATTTAATCTGCCCTTGTCCGGACCTTTTATGCCACCTGTCCCATTTGTGTTTGGGGTTACGGATCAGGAGTACCCCTGATGTACCCCTGTGTTTGCTGATGCCAGGCAGCTCTCTTACTTGGGTCAGAGCATCAACCTTGGTGCAGTCACTATGGGTGCAGATGGCTTTATTATGTGCATCTGGCATTATGTACCCACTGCTGCCAGGGTGCCAGTGTATAATTTGCTTGTTAACCAGCTCTGTGGCGCTCTTATTGTCTTATTGTCACATTGCGTTGTACTGCTCTCATTTGTGC
The DNA here is from genome assembly GCA_000787095.1 of Periophthalmodon schlosseri. Classification (NCBI taxonomy): domain Eukaryota; kingdom Metazoa; phylum Chordata; class Actinopteri; order Gobiiformes; family Gobiidae; genus Periophthalmodon; species Periophthalmodon schlosseri. The sequence continues at coordinate 70,427 of KN485895.1, forward strand.
CATCTCAGCAATTATGCTTTGGGGTTTTATATGCCACTCTATGTGTCATTATGCCTTAATTTAGACCTGGATGCTTGTCTTAATAAGCTCAGTATAGGCCTGCCATGATAACACATTTTGAAGCACGATATATCGCTACAGAGAAATATTGTGATAAACAATAATATTGAAACTACTTTATGCCACTGATACACAGCAGGATAATCCCAGTAAACCGATTTTTAAATATACTATATCATTAAAAGGCCTGAGCTGCAACAAATAAATAGCAGAATGAACTAATAATTAGCCATAGAAGTCACTTTTTCTACCCTCTACAGCTCAAGTCTTATTTTATTACATAAAAATAACAAAAATCTCCTCTTCTTCTGCAAAGAAATTGTACACACGATAAATATTGAGCCCCAAAATATATTCCAGCTTTCATATATGGAACGATAAGTCGATATAGTAATTTTTGTGACAGGCCTAGCTCAGTATCCATTTTGGGCGTGATGATTAGCTGTACTTTCAAATGATTTAATTGTTATCCTACACAATTCTTTATTATTACTGTATTACAGTATTAGTGGTTCTGTGTACAATCTATTTTGAATGATCAAAATGGATCCCCATGTACAGTGCTGCATTTGGACTACCTGTTAAAACTGTTCTGCTTGTCATTTTGAGCTATGTGCCTGCTGTGCTTCTCTGCACTGACAGCATGTACAGCTTCAGCAGATGTTTAGTTTGAGATGTGTAGAAATTCCATTTACAGAGACAGACTAAACCAGACATCAACAGCCACAGACAACATTTATTGGTCTCAGTGTTATAAGACATAAAAGAATGTCGTACTGTTAAATGGAACAAATGTCTTGTTTTGGGTTTATACATTTAATAGGCTTATACAAAGAACAGAGGACGAAATCTCCTCCTCATTCATTTTAATTTTAATTAAATGTGAACACACACCACCATCTTTTTTATTTTGTTAATTGGATTGTGGATGCACATCATGTTGTAGTACACACTTTCTCCTGCAGAGGGAGTCATTGTTCCACTTCACAGCCTGCAACGCGCTGCAATGACACTCTTTTACCAGTCTTTCAGATCATTGATGTTCACCTTGTTAGCCACAATTACAGGTAAGTAGGGTATATAGATTATACATTACATTTATTATCCAGACAATATTTTCTTTTAATTTCACAGATATAAAGATGAAGCACAATGTGTTAGGAAGAGTCAATGGAGGCCGGCTCAGATTGTCTGTGTGGATTCCTGTAGACCCACGTCTGGTGTTATGAAGACAGTAATATGAATTCTTGTTATTACGACCATGTGTATACCATAGTACTGTTTTATGCTGTTTATCATCATTCCTTTTATAGTATGTATTTGACTTGGGTGATAATAGCTGTAGCAATTCTTACAGTCTCATGATCTGCTGGGTAAGGTTTTCAAAAGTATTGGAAAATTATACTAATGTCAGCACTAGATACTCATTTCATCAAGTATCAACACAGAAAAAAATCTTTAATAGTTTTAGAATGGCCAGAACTAGTATAAGACCACACTGTAATATTAATGAATAACTACTATAATTTTGTATCAGAAACTGCAGTCTATTGTTTTAAAAATTAGCTTTTTTGTGGTATTGAAATTGGTATAGAGTATCGTGCCTTTTTCTTGGTATCAAAACTTGAAATTTTAGTATTATGATAACACTGCTATTAATACTTTGGACGAAATAGAAACTGATCCAGCTAAAAACAGGACATATAGTCATTATTCTATGTGATGGCCCTCTGTGTGTCTACCAGCGCATGGTGCTGTGTAATACAAGCTGAATATCCCAGGGGCATTTCTCTATGAGACTATGTCTGACTTCAGAGTCATGCAGCGCTGCCATCCCACCAAACAGATGTGACCCTGTGTCAGAGCTTGTGTAATAAAGGCTTACTCATTGTCAGTGTGAGATTTTGTTAGATGTAAGTTGACATATTATGCACTTATTATCAGCAAGGTCATCAACCCTTGTCATATCTATGTATTTGGTACAGATGTTTAACCATACAATAGAACATTTCTGCACTCAGGCATGGAACTGGTCCTCTGATGAGATGGGTAACTGAATTCTACTTATTTTTTCCCTTCCAAAGTATATAAAACTCATAATTGCAATTTACTATTATGCTTTATTTAGAACTGAAAACAGTAAGGCTGCCATTGACATTAATGAGGGGAATTTCCTCTGCTCAAATTTACAAAGATCTTAATCAAATGTGTTTAACTCAATCTTTGAGCTCCTCCTTTTCAGCTGAAGCTTGTCTACATGCGTGAGTCATGGCATGCTCAAATAGAATGTGTGTTTATTCTTGGTTATGTAAGTGTTTGTGTATTTAGGTGATATTTCTTTTTTTTTCAAAGCTTCCCCGCGGGTGGGGTTCACATCGCAAAGTCTGACATTCTTTGTTGTGGTTGGGCTTCTGCATCTCTGAGCCCAGAGCTGTTGCCACGCTTCGATTACAGACTCACATTTAGCTCCCATTGAAGATGAGATGGACGGCCGATGGTGCTCTCGGTAGGGGCAAATCAGGACTACGGGATAGAATTAATGTTTTTATGATAATACTCTGCAAATGTCAACAAAAGCTTGCCTTACACTGGATGTAAAGGTCAGCATGTGATGGACGTAAAAACGCATCCAGGGTTTACCTTATAAACATTATTCTGGGCTTTAGGCACATTATTTGCCACACTTACTCAATACTTTACAAAGATGTGAGTCTGGTCACCGGTGAATCTCTCCGTTTTCAAATGGGAGTGATTGACAGGTGGATCAGGGACACACGTGGCCCTTCCGTATGGGAAAAAATAAAGGAAAATAATATCACATAGGGCTGAAAAATATTGCGGATTTCTGCAGAATCAATGAGCGAAGCACTAAACTGAGCTCCTTCGTTTCGCATGCATTACTGAAAAATAACGAATCTGATTGCACAATCATGTTTGACCGGGCTTGAGACGCAACAGAGGACATGGGAACCAGACTGATATCAATCTGTATAAAAAATACATATCATTCTGGATTTGCCAGGCAAACACATTATATGATTCTCATAAATTATTGTATCTCGCCCTTGTTTACATGAATGTATAGCTGTCAGCAAAACGGTATCTCTTGTTATCTCTTGTCGGTATCTCTTGTTGCCAAAAATAACATGAATGAGATTATTTACCAAAAAACAAAACAAAAAACATAAACTGCACAGAATTGTTGGACCAGCTCTGACTCCACTTTCCTTCCTACTGCTGATATGAGCAGTAGGAAGTCCTATAGGCAGGAAGTTGCATATGCCACACATCCAAAGAGGAACCCGAAATACACTAGCCATTGTATGCAGAGCGGAAACATTTGTAGTGATTTGTCATTAAATGAAATATACTTTTTTATTCATACTAACCAGGCATGAGAAAGGAAGGGCCTCTGTACCTTCCTTTTTTATTGGTGGGCCCGAACAGTATGACAGTTAAAAAAAAAAAAATCTAATTGTGATCTTATCCTGTGACCATGACTACCTACTTTTTGTTAATATCATCACATATTGTGATTCAGGGCTTCTCTGTATATTGCAGCTTTCAAACACTTTTCTCCACCCACTCTTCCTCTTGGTCAGCTTCCTTCCTGCTCTGAGTGAGCGACAGGTAGATTTAACCAGTTACAGTGAAGTGTGAACTCTCAGAAGCAGCAGATGACTTAAATTGCCTCTAAATGACACATAGAAAGATACTCTCTGCATGAATTGTGATATAATTGAAATTGTGGTCTTGGGTCAGACAGAGTAACCCTTTTATCTGGGGTTGGAACTGAATGCATACATCATTATGTACATGATGGGCCCTGGAACCCCTGGAGGACAAAAGGCAAAACAAAACATACCTTTTACTTATATTCCGCTAATATACCCCCCTTTCTTTACAAAGTGTTTAGCTGCTAATCCTCCAGTTCATCAATGGGCAATTACCATGTAACACAGGAAAATCCCAAGCCTGCAGGGCCCTTTTTGATTATCTATAATTTCTGCATACCTGACATGTCCTTGTCCTCAGTGCATCCAAGGGGAGACTGTGAATTATGCTGGCGCTGCCTCCTGCCTCACTGCCCTGTCATTCAGGTAATAGCTATTTTTCACTCTGTTTTGCTCAGGCTGTCAGCTTTTGTCATAAGGTGTCATCTGCTGGCATCTGATTGGCGGGAGATTTATATATGAGCTTCTTTTCTGTGTACAGCTTTGAGGCGCCAAATCTCCCATGACATTATTAAGGCTATACGTAAATGGATCCGGTGACAGTGAAGACTTGAATGTTGTTCTGGTGTATTAGGGCACTTGTTGTCTGCTTCCTGAAACAATGTTTCACATAAAAGTGGAAAGAGATTGTATGTTTGTAAGTATTAGGTCCAGTGTTGTTTGGGCTTTTCATGTTGTTTTGTGTGGCCTACTGTTTTTCTTTTTGAGAGCCAAAAACATATTTTTTTGTATTTGAGATTAGCCGTTTTTTAACTTCTGAAAGGCAGGATTTACTCTGGGTCTTAAGTAGCACTGTCGGCTCTACTAGTGTTCCTTTGTAGTGCTTGTTGTTAAAACTGAAGTGCTGTATGGCCATGAAAGTGCGGGAATGTTGGGGCCCAAATGTCCAGAGGTGAAAATAAAACGTACTGCCTTCTGTTTTCATGGATGTGTGGGCTATAGATTGTACTGTAATTAGCTACTGACGTTGATGCACATTTATTCAATTGAGAACCCCATTAACTATTTTCTAACAATACACTGAACATTTCTTATCTCTGTAGACCTATAGCAATCTTAGTTTATAAAGAGCTTGTCTATTTTTGTCATTGCTTAGATTAAAAACCCACCAGACATAATTACGCACATAAAATTAGCATTTAATCTCCACACTTTACAACTTTTTCTGGTCGTTTACTTTCACCCTTATCTTTTCTTGGTCGCTTGATGTGGCTATAACGGAGTCAATGGAGACGTTTATGAAGAAAGAACAAAGACCCTCATGGCGCTATGGTTGTGTGGCTGCGCGGCATTTGTTGTTTATTTATCCAAACGGGCGTGGGACCGCTGTAATCTCAACGCTCTATGTAGTTTCTTACTTCTTTTTATATACTTCATTATCATATCCAGAGTTGCGCTACGTAGGGGTTAACTCCCTCCGTGGTGCGCAGCGGAACGCCGGGGGAGCGCACAGTGGACTTCTTGTGTCGAGCTCACCCGCTCACACCCGCAGAGGCGATGCCCTTTTGTGGTGGGCTCTCTTGTCATACACAGTACAGGCGGCATTCACGGTCTGGACACGGCGAAACAAAGGGCACAAGTGTGTTTTAAATGAGTCAAATTTTGCAGCTGCCTCCGGGAGTTGACTGTGGGTGTTTCAGCGCAGAAAAATAACGCAGAAGAAGTTGGAGAACAAGTTATTAGCCCACCACAGAAGACGAATACGGCGTGTAAAGGAGTTTTGTTTTATGCACAGCAGTGAGGACCCGATGCTGTCATCCACTCCTCGTGCCTCAGCTTTGGTCATTCAACTTGAAACTTTTGTGGACAACTTCTGACTTTACACAACGGGCGCGCGCTACTAACGCTGTCACTATGTAGAGTGGCTGTTTGTGGGTTAGTTTAAAACAACTGTCAAAGTTTTAAGAATTGAATAAGAGAGACTTCCTTTGCCAAATGGTGCCCATGGACAAATTTGTAGACATGGAGGAAAAACTTTGGATACTGGAAGACCTGAACATGATGTATATACGTCAGATTGCACTAAGTTTACAGGTAAGCTCACAGTTCCATTAGCATTAGATATCTGTCTCTATTCTAATCAAATTGTGAGATTAGATAGTGAATTTATTGTTCATCTCAAATCCTAATTTTGAATAGAGTAAGCTGGTTGTGGCTTTAGAGATCTCATCCATGTCTGCTGTCAGTTTGTATGTTCCACTGAGACCAGGTTTCACACACACTCCACAGCTGCACAGATGACCTCATGTGTCCCTGTGGGAGTCTGTTTGTGTCTAATGTCTTCTGAAAGTGACACAGTCACTTATCTCATACAGCTGTTCCAGGTTTATATTTTGACTTTATTAATGCACTGTTGTTGTTGTCAGTAGTGGGTATCGTATTATGTCTGACAGCAAAAATTCTATTTCTGCTGATTTCTAAAGCTATATGAAAGTCATTTGAATGCTGTTTAGGGCTTTTTGGCATAGGCTGCATTGTCACTAGTCATATCACGAGTTGACAATGACTGATTGAGTTAATCTGTTTTCTGGCTCTCACCACTTTGAAGAAGAGTTGATGCCTTGTCTGAAAATTGAGTTATTTTGGAATGTACGCAGATAACATCTTTGTGAATCTGATTGTCCTGGTTGGTCTCACTTCTACTTTTAGCTCTATAATTCAATATCCCCAGTAAGCATAGGCAACAACAAGATGAGATGTCTTGTGGGAAAAGATCATTCCTTCAAAGAAAGTTCAGAGGTGAGGATCGGCCCTGTTGTGAGACCCATGGGGAGACGTACTTGTCTTCAGTTTCATGAGTATTTCTCTGGTAAACAGTCTTGGATGGTATTCCCTCCCTCATCTGCAGTCCTCTCTGCCTGGGTGGGTTTAACAGGGATTCTTTGTATGTGTCTGAGTATTCGGCCCACTGTGCTGTAACAGTAATTCCAAGTCTCTATGAAAAACGCTCTTTGCTTGGGGCTTCTTTCATAAACCCACTGTCTGGTGACCTCCTTTTGTCTGTTTCTCATTGCAGCACATCTGTTTATTGGCCACTCCCAGCCAGACACACTCCCCCAATACATTTTGTTATCATTTAGTAACACTGATGATAAAATTGGACTTATGCATGTTGAGTGCACATTCCTTAGGCAAGTATAATGCTGTGTCAGGAGGAGTGAGAGAGCAGGCATTGTATTTTCGCCACTCTCAGTAAGAAGTAACATTTGTGCTGTTCGGGTTTTAACAGGTTGGTTATTAGGGGGAGTGACTACATTCTTCGCACCACTGCACTTCTGTCTTCTATTATCTAACTTAGCATGGTCAGTGTGAAATGTGGGACCCACTGAATACATGGGAGAGATGGGAAACAGGAAGTAGTCGTGGGTGATGGTCATTTCCCACCGGGAAAGACTAAGTGATGTCACTGAACCCACAGCCACTCATAAACATAGCATTTCCTGTTGCACAACTATAGCTAATTCCTGTCCCATTGCTCTTGTGTTGGGCATAGTCTTATTTTATGTCCCTTCTTACCCCTTGTCCCTGTGTGGACATTTGGGCCAATCTAATATTAGCCCCAAAAGTCATAAATACACTCTGGCCAACATTATCCAGTCAAATATTGGACATTGCTCATTACAGTGTATTCTCTGTTTAAGCTCACCTCTCTTAGTCACATCGAGCCCCTTTCCAGTTTACTACAGTGGGCTGCAGTTGACAAATGAATCAGATGATCCAAATAGGGTCCGAGATGTCCCTAAATCACAACACCACCCCTTGATTTAAATTATTAACATTACATTATAAATCTGGTGTGTTACACTGGAACCATGGAGAGCTATTTTTATTCATCTTGTGATTTCTCCCCAAATGTAGTAGTCACAGCCGGTGAGCCTGACAAGCTCTCATCAGGGGGTCAGGTGGAGATCCCCCTGGACACTGTGACCCCTCACACGCTCCCAGGCCCTAAACTTAGCCAGGGCCATGCCTGGGATGGTTGGGCACATTCTCAACACTGCAGGACCGAAAAGTTCACAGGCAAGAACTCATACAGCTTTACTTCATAGCACATTCATTTAGTGGTTACTGGTTAATATGTCGATTATATAAGATATATAAGATATACATTTTACATCAAAGATGTTGTTTGTGGCCGCATTGATTTGTTTACCCAACAGGAGGTAATAAGAAACATGTAGACACTGGCAAATAAGAAAAAGTTTATTATTTAAAGAAGACATATGTCTTTAGATTATTTTACATTTTATTAATTCTAAAGAGCAAATAACAATAATAATGCATTGTTATTATGATGTGCATTTCCAGATGCTTAAAGTCACACCTGATCCAGACTAGGTGGGTGTTGTGTCTTGCCACTGCTGCACCTGATAATCCCAGCAGTCGGCCATCCTACTACTAACCAGGCACAACCCTGCTTAGCTTCTGAAATCACACAAGATCGGACATTGATAAGGTAGTATGCCCCAAAAAACATTGCAAAAATAATCGAAAGTGCAGTAGGTGGAGATGGGGGGTAGGGGAAAACTTTGTCTGAGCACTCATCCCTCTAATGCGAGATAATGCAGAATTACTCAAACATGCAAAAGTCAATTGAAATACAACCCTGACTAGGTTTATGATGAGGGAACTCATACAAGTTTATTTTACACATTATGTCTGTTAAAAAATGTACATGTGTTCATTATTTTTTGGATGCAGTCAATGAAATGTTATGTTGGTTGAGCTGTGAGATGGCTCAGTTACACCAGATCTTCGCTCAGTGTAGAAGGTGTGCTAAAGCTAACTGCACATGTTGTTTTGATACAAAAAAAACATTCATATCAGAGGCATTCCATTTGACAGATTTAACTTTTGGCTTTTACTATGGATCAGACCTGGACGACTGAGGGATTACACAGACATATTATAATTAATCTGGATGGTAGGCTGCTCCTCGCTGTGCTGCTGTCTGCATGTGTGCTTTGAGTGTGAGAGTAAATATTTGATCAGGTCTACTGCAGTACTGTAAGCTCAGGAATTACTTGGAGCTTAGGTTGTACACTTGGAGATTTTCGGTTATACAAGGAAGATAACTTGCATTTTTGCGGCATATTGCATTATAATACAATCATGTAACAAGTGTACACTATTTTAGCTCAATTAAAGAAGACATACTGTCCTTGTGTCTGCTATATAGTTATAATCTATGTCACCCGTGGATCATTATGTCATAATTTACACATTTTAAATGGCAATATTCATCTAAAACAACTTAATAAAAGAAACAAGTCCATTTACTTTCACGTAAGGAAACTATGGTGCCCAGTGGGAGTAGATGTCGCCATAAACGTCATCACAACAAAAAGCGATGAAATTGTTGGTACCTCCGATGGATGCAGATCACTCTAGTGAGCAGCACATTTTTTTTTTCATTTGACGCTGCTGAATCTATAATATACTTAGTAGTAAGTACAGAGCAGTGGGAAAATGCTGGTGATGGTGAAAACGGCAATATGGCGTCTTGAAAATAGGCGATTAAATATTGCTCAAACATGCACGAATCAGTACAAATACAACGTCAAGAGGGTAAATAACATGGGGAAACAACTATAACATGGTTAAAAGCTCTGAAAAGTAGATTTTTCATAATATGTCTGCTTTGAGGCACACTAATGCAACAATGAAACAAAAGGCTTAAACGGCCCATATTGCACTATTTTCTGATCTATGTTATAATGTTGTTTCCTTATCAAAAACATACCTGGAATTGTGTTTTGTTTCATTTACACATGTTTAACATACAAACCTTGCAGGCTGAGTTCTTCTCTCAAACTGAAAACTCTCTGTTCCACCTTGTGCTGTCATGCAGTTACATGTGTTTTTTTTTTTTTAAACTCCATACACCTTCACGAGAATCATTTGGCAATTCCAGGGCTGAAATTATCTCTACTGAACAAAATGTGTATGATGAGGTAACATTCTAACACAGCTCACAAGAGTCAGTTTTGCATAATATAGGATTACACGAGGCTAAATAATGAATTCAAAATGATGTCCGCACTCACAAAAAAGTGGCTTCATGAGGGGCACCCGGCATAAATTCCTGCCAAATCACTGTGGGGCTGCAGTGACCAACACCAAGTTGACCAACGCTTATATTCGTGTCAATTGTGTGCAAATTTGGAGAGAATTACTTGTAGCTGGTTGCAGTATTTTATATTTTTGGCATTGTGTGTTGCAAAGCAGAAGCTAGAATTTGTTTTCATTTTTTTTCTAGACCTAGATGCCAACGCCAACACCTATATTAGAAAGAGGGCTTTGTTCCCACCTCTGCTCTTTGGCACCACACATTTAATTTCCCATATCCAAGCATCTCTCCAAGGCCCAATACTGCTGAGTACTGACTTCTAGCCACTTGGTTTCACAGCGACTGCTGCCTGGATTTGACCAGTGTTGTACCCCCTGTAAGTCCAAGTCTCCACCCAGATTAAGCCAGTGTAACAGTTACGAGCAGCGCCACTGCACTGAATGGGCTCACTGTCTGAACAGGAACAAGTTGGATGCTGTGGCTTGAGCCAGTTTCCTTTGAAAAACAGTTTTTCTAATCCAGGAGCAGGGCCAAAATACCTGACAGGGCAGAGGGCTGATGTTGTTGGCACATTTGAACTTACCACCACACCTTAGCAACCTGTGTCTCCAATGTATTCACCTTAATCATATTGTACACAATTTTATTTTATTATACCATAACATTCTACTTCAAAATACAATACATTTGATTTTGTATATTTTTTATGTTGGGATGAAAAGGAGTGACTGATTATTATTAATGATTTGTTGCCTTTGTGAGCTAATGAATTGAGCACATTATCTGTGCCTTGGCTGGGATGTCCACATTCATTTTTACCCTCTTGTGACAAAACAGATTCCAAAGTATTCTTGTTATTGGTAACTATATTGGTATTGATAACTTCTGTTTTACACAATATTTGTGCTTGTCCGCAGCATGCGTGAGTGTGTAATTACATTACTAAATACAGCAAGATTCTCTACCACTGACTGTGTGACAAGTGCAAAAATGTTTTGGAGAGAGATGAGGATATGGGCTAATTTTGTTTCTTGGTTCCAAAATAAGACACACACATCCAAAATCCTCAGTAGTGTTTTGGGTGTCAGCCCTTTATTGTCACTTGGTGTAAGCTATAAAATAAATAAGTAACTGGGAGCTAATACAGCCGTGCTGACCTTTTTCTTGCTACATTATTTTGTTTCTTATCTGGCGTCTGTCTCTTGCTCTTAGATTTGTCTGCAAAAAAACTTCACATGTGACTTGCATACAACTGTGAAAGACCAGTGCTACTTCTTGTCACATACTGGACACTGTGCTTGTTGATGTTTTCTGCAACCTCTGTGATGGATTTCTGGCTTGTTATAATTTATGTTTGTGTTATTGAGGAAAGCCTGCGGGCGGAGGGTCCCAGGGGGCCGGGCTAGCAGAAGGAACAGGAGCCAGAGGCTGAGGTCGATAGGGGCCTGCGGTGCGCCAAAGAGGCTGTTGTTTCTACATGAGGTGCTGAGAAGCATGACGAAGCAGTTTAGACCCCAAAACAACCCCCCTCACACAAAAACAGCCTGTGTCTTTTTACTGGGTGAGATCAGTGGAACAACCCTCCAGATGGTTGATGTCATCCAGAGGTCAAAAGCTCACTCAATATGACCAAAAGTTGTTTGAATATAGTTGTATGAATATGGTACAGTGTAGTAAATGGAATGTTTTATATGGTCAACTTATTACTGATCAGTGGCAGAATAAATGTGAATTATTAGTTGAAGTAAATACAGTAGATAAGCAGGTCAGGGGAGATATTTCTCACTATTGTCCTGTCTAATAAACTATTCTAATAAAGGCCTGTAAGCACCTAACCTTGCTCAACAAGATGAATTCTCACGATATTTGTGAGTTCACAAGCTCACGAGAATTTTTTTCATGACCAATGCCAATACCGATTGTTTAGAATACAGAGCAACTGATGGTCGATAAGCTTTGCCGATATTTTTGGGCCGATTTAGATTATTTTCTTCAAATTCTGTAATTTAAATTTACTCTAAACTCCCCCACAGCCCTTTTTTTACCACAAACCTTTAAGAGAGCAGTCTATCACATTTAGTGCAGGAGATTTAAGGCCGGTAGCCGATACACTAAAAAGTCAAAATATTTCATATCTGTAGAATACATCTTAGGATGGACCTGCTGTAAGGATAATCAGGCAGATCAATCACTGAGCAGCATTGAGGTTTGTGCGCAAGCCAAAGGCGAAGCGCCTAAACGAACCAAAACACAAATGGCAATGTTGACAGATGTATTTCAGCCTATTTTAGCATCAGTACGGACTATTTTGTTTGTGAAAAACGTGCAGAAGATGTCCTGCTTTATGCATTTGTGGACAGGGAAGATGTCTGTGCTTTTCTCTCAACTGGAGGTAACAAAAGTTTGCTTTTTCAGCTTGTTCCACTGTTGCGATGCTTCGACCAATCAGATTCAAATAATCGTCATGACATTCCGCGTTTTTCCAAACACTTTCAGTGCGAGCCATCCCAGATTGATAATGTGTAGAACTCAATTTGAGTGTTACACATTTCAATCTGGCGTGAGCCAGGTTAGTAAGCAACCCCCCAAATCATCTGGTTCAAAATTTTTGTCATCGAGATTGTCAGTAATTGACTTTTTTACTTTACAGAATCAGATTAACAAGGATTCTGATAGGCAGTGATCTATGTCAAATCAGTGCTGCAGAAGTTACATCCCGAACTTCATGTTTTGAAACGTTGTATTACAAAAATGTAAAGGCCATAAGGCCACAGTCCGCCCCTTCTTTACTTAGGCCAATTGGAAAGCTTTGACAATCCCTTTCAGGTTGATTAGCACTCAGACCTGACAGGTGTCGATACAGTGTGTCACTGGGTGTTTCAATCTTAGTATTAGCAGAAGTCAGAAAGGTTAATCCCTATTATCTTTGCTTGTGGAGAGTGTGAGACTGCAGTGTACGTATGTCTATAGACAGACAGGTTCACTATGACTGGGCTTTAGTGGTTTAGAGACCCTCATTAACCTCAGTTCTTCGAAGCTCCTGACACACAGTCATTGGTCATTGGGTCAGTGCCACATGGGTTATGCAACTTCTCATGCTGTCTCACAAATGGGCACTATTTTAGGAACTGATCTTGTACTCGCAGTTGGTAAGCACAGCTGTTGGGAAGTTATATTAATACTGAGTACAAATCAGTTATGAGTATGAATACTCAATATATAGACCATGGTGATGTATCCCCTGATCTTACCTTGTTATTTTAGACCTCTACACATCTATTCACATCAGATTCTCTGATTCTTGTATTTAGCAGACGCAGTTCAATCTTCTCTCAAATGTTTATGCTCTTGGATGTTTTTAAATATGTACTGAACGTATTCCTACTTTGAACAGATCACAAATCCAATTGTATCACCTTTCATAAAAATAGCAATTTGATTTTTTCCAACTATAACTGGGCACCCCTACGGTGTAACGGTGATGTAAGCCTTAAGTAATGCTTGTTTTACCAGCTAGTGACAAAACCAAGACATGCTTTTTGAACAAGTCTCATCATGCCCTCCAAGTTTACAAAGACATGCTATGGAACAAACTGGCAACTAGAATGTGCAGTTCTTCACTGTGAATATTAGGAGGATCCATCCAACTGCTTAAAATTAGGGATGCACCGATCCAGGTTTTTCAATTCCAATACCGATTCTGATACTACAGCTTTAAGTATTTGCGATAACCGATATCAACCGATACCATACTGAAAACAGCATTTACTACAAGTAGTCACAGAACAAATTAGTGTAAATAAAATATATTTAATTTATTTAATTTATTTTATGTCTGGGCCAACTATGACCCTTATTACATCAATGTATATGCCCAACCAGGATGTCGGCTGAACCTATAGTTGAAAGCAGATATCCAATCCACCATTTTTTTTTTCTGTATCAGCGCTGATATCGGTATCGGATCAGTGTATCCCCACTTAAAATGATCCGTTTTTACACAAAGTGGTCTCATAACAAAGTATATAGTTTTCAAAAAAGAGAAACATGAGGGTAGACCATGAAATCTATTCCCTCCTTTTTACAGCTAATTGTGTATGTGTGTGTGTGTGTGTGTGTGTGTCTGTGTCTGTGTCTGTGTCTGTGTATTGAAGTGTCTCTTCAGTTGTTTTTATACAACATTGTTCTCATATTTTTGATTATAACTTGCTCCTGACCGCATTCCTCTGGCTCATGCTCTGGGATGGCTTGTGGCTGATGAAGGCTAATCTGATTAAGTGGATATTTACAGCTCTAAATCCTGAGGTATCAAGGCTCATCTTGTTTTTGTTGAACATGTCTACACACTTCTGATTAGCAAAAAGGAAGACATGAATGAAACAATGTGGCTGTGCCCTTTTCCAATACTGTGCAAGTAGCAGTTGAAGCTGCTGTTTATATTGGACCAATGAGGTGGACCTTAGCCACTGCTATTAGCTGAAGCTGCCCACAGAGTGATTCTCTCCTCCTCCATCTTCATCCTCCCACATGTCATCTGCTGCATCTCTGGACTCACTTCACAGATCACCCACAAAAACACAGCTAAACAACAGCCAAACTGCAGCCAAATTAAGTGTTGAGTTTGTTGTTTTTTGCATTTTTCTCATGTTAGACCAATCTTTTTCCTTACATTCTTCCATGCATGTATTTAAGACCTCTTCCACGGTATGTTCATTGCGCAGAGCTGTGCTTCCCTTTCCACCTGCCCACAAATACTCTCATACATCACTGGCTGACATAGTGATGCCCTCTGAAGCACAACTCAATATGCCAATAGGGAAAGCCATGCGCAAGTCAGGTTTACATCGAAATGTGTGCATTAACTGTTATAACAGTAAAAACTTATAGTCATGAACATTATATTAATGTGAATAATTTCACTTATATCATTGATTAGGCTACAACTTTATAATAATAACGATATAATAATTTGCCACGTCCTTTATAGAAAAATGCTGTGTCATAGTAGTAGTAAATAGTAGGGTACTTCTCCACAGCAGGGGCGGTTTCGTTCGACCTTTACTATGAATGTGACTCTCCACTATGACCCAATCGACCTCTCTCTCCAAATAGCCTGATCCCTTGGTGTTTTGAGAATAATTTGGGGGCATTCTGCTCTCCCTCTAACATTTGCTTCACTTTTAAGCAGCACATGACTTCCTGGCAGTTGCTGGCGTACTGTTTCCGACCTTGGGATGCCCCCACAGGGAGCCTGCCTGTCGCTGGCTACTGCTGAGAACCGCTGTCCCAAATGACAGTATATGCTTCTCTCTGCTTTGCTCCTCGCGCAGTTACGCACAGATTAACGCACGCACACACTGCACACTGTGTGTGTCGCCTCCTCCAAAGCAGGACTGGTGCATCAGTCGGTCAGTTCTTATCCTTTGCTCGTGTGAGTGTGCGGGAGCCTGGACTGCAGCCGCACAGCCACTCGACGCCGCCGCTGGGATAATGAGGACAGCGGGACACACGACTGCTACGACCCACACTTGAGCGAGGCGTTTTTGTTTGACATAGCATAGTTAACTTTTGGGTTTACTAATCTTCAGCTACTTTGGGAGTTGTGTGGATTTTGCAATGTGGAACCTGCGGAAGGAAAAACTGAGTTAATATAGCGGCACCGTGACACATCCAAAGAGCCACGGTGTTGCGTAAACCGTCCGGGCTGCAGGACGCAGGAGTCTTCACGTATGGAAATAATGAGCTCGATTTGTCAAATGGTAAGAACAGAGAGCTATTCTTTAGCGTAATCGAAATGGTTAAGTCACGTGTCATCAATCTGAAAGCATATTTCGTTACCCTATTGTAGCACTTAATACCCGGTTCAGTTTACCAGCAACTTTATGTCTACAACTAGTTAATAGCTGTAACCGAAATATATGTTGTATTCAAACTCGTGGCGTCTTGCAGCATCAAATCGAGATCTGTATGACTGCAGCGTGATTCTTCAAGGGAAAATCTCTGCACTAACTATATGGTCTGTTTTACAGTGTAACCCTTTTTATGGCGTCTTATCTCATCTTCCTAGTAATTAGTGAATGAATAATTACTTTGGGGAGATTGAGAGAATACAGATAGGCCTATATGACTCTTGGAGCTTCTACATTGACTAATTTGGCTGTGTCAGACAACATTGTGGTTGGCTACTGCTAAATAAGGAGTATAACCGCATAATGGCATATGGGGAACGCTGGCATTTTTGGTTACTACAGTCTTGCATTGATTTCATAGATGAAGTATATTTGACAACTTTTGACTTGAATAATTCTATTTGAACTGGTGAAATTAAGTGCTTCCTCTGAAAAAAATAAAAGCATTTTGCAGATTTTTTAAATTTTATTTTTCATCCCATGCTGCTTCGTTGAGCAATGAGATAGTCATAAGCCCCCGTTGGCTTTAAAGGTCATTTAAAACACACAATTCTGACCAATAGATAATAATAAACAAATAATCATTGTATCCTGGAAGTGCATACCATGGCATTTGTCTTGACCTGTCCGCTCTAAAGGCAGCTCACTGTGTCTTCCTGTGGTGGCTTCTACATAACCATCTCAGATCATTATAACTGAAAAGGTCACTTTGTCTTGTGTGAGGCTTTATGGTGTAACATAGACAATGGGTATACTGTAGGCTATGAATTACGCATCTTGCAGTCCTACATTCTGCTTCGTTTCTATGGCAGAGGTTTAAAAAAAAAAAAAAATCTGCTTCCTGTGTGTCTTTCTAAGCCACAAAATGCTCTGGACCTTGTCTTTCAATCAATAACCACTTACAGCAGAGTCTTCTAAGCCTGTGCTCTGTATACAGCTTTCTGCATCCACCTTGGTGCCCTCTCTCTCCTAGTGCTGCGTCTTCATTCACCTTCTCTAGTCACCTGCACAGTCACCTGCAGGTTATTGTGTTTTCGATGCTGATCATGTCCAGTCTTTTCCCAGAAGGCTTGTGTTGGGCACAGAAAGGTAAAGGACTTCTATTGGCAATAGGACATAAGCCATTATCCATGCTGTGCGAGGTGTGACAGCAGCTGCAAAGGGGACAAGTGCCCCTGGGTTTGTGTGTGCGTGCTCACCAGCACAAGCTGGACATGGTGTGAAAAATAAGCAATTTGAAAGTTAACTGCTGCTGGGCCACAATATTGTTTCTTTTTATCTTGCATGGAAAGGCAGACATAAGTAGAATTCTATATACAAAGCCCATTATTGACAATTGAAAGATACCACTTACATGAATTTATTAATCCAATAGGTTATTTTGACTGAAAAAACACACATCACCACATTTTTGCACTTATTTGAACATAAATTAAGAATTAAACAATACTTGTTTTATTAGATGAAAAACACTAATTGTAGCACAAAAATGATGAATTTGACACTGAAGTAAATGTATTTATATTTCTAACTGTGTTTAATTACAGTGTAAAGATTAATAAAGGACAAAGGATATGTGAAAGGAATGCACGCTATCTTTTACAGAAGACACTGCTGCATTTACATTTTCTTTTGTATCAGACAGAAATGAACCCAATGGCAATGAAATGGTAATGTAATGCAGAGGTTTGAGTTTGTCATAACCAGTGTACGACGCTGAGTGGATGAAGATATGGGTGAGAAGACGTGAGGTAAACAGGTGATGTGAAGATAGTGATGAACTGATGATGAAAAAGCATCGTGTGAAAATGGTTGTGCAGACAGAGTGCTAATAAGAAGCAGTTGGCTTATAATCAAAGCCAAATCAAATGGTCATGTTTATCTAAGCCTGTAGTGTGATGTTTTTGAGTATAATGTATTCCCTTTTTATATATTTAATCACCATGTTGTGCGTGTTGCCATTATTGAGGAGCGTACAGCTACAACTATGAAATGTAGGCACTATACACAACAACTAGTCTGACAATGACATCCAATCACTTGTTACAGTTCAGCCAATCAGCTTCATTTATGCAAATTGACCATTGTAACACTTCACTCTGAACATTTATAGGCTAGTTTCTTCTACATAATAGTGAATGTAGTGACTATCTTGAGTTGGTTTCTGTTGACCTTGTAACAAGCAAACAATTGTATGTTTCTTTTGGGGTTTGAGCTCCTGCTACATCTATTTCCGCTGCAGTGTCTCCGGTGACTGACCCTGTCATGTAGCATGTTCCTCTCTGACAGGTTGTGTAAAAGCACCAAACCCCTCTGGACCCCGGTTTCTGGTAGAACAGTTGAGGTCTAATGTAATGAAAAATCCATCTCTGCTAGGATGTGTCTTGCTCCCACTGCCGCAATAATCATATGAAATTGACATCAATATCATAGATGCAGCTTCAGCCATTTATTTACTGTATTGTGGTGGTCACATGCAGGTTGGTTTTGAAGAGACAGAAGCTCGGGTATTTGGTGAAATGAGTGGAACAGATTTTACTACTGCTGCCTGCTGTTGGCGTTTGACATACACACTCTTAAGTGTTTATATGTAGCTTCAACGCTCTGCAGCCTCCATAAATAAACTACACACTTACCACGGTGACCCTTGTTCCACTTTTATCTAACTGGAAAATCTTGACCAGCATGGTTCATAATGTTGGACATGTTATAAAACAGATGGTGTGAGTGTTATGCGTTGCACTTAAAAACACATCCCAAAGAGAATGGCAATCTCAATATTCTTTAAAATATTTTATATATAATATTCTGAGTGATTTTCATTTTACATTTACATTTATTTGATACCAGTGACATTAATTGAGTTAATAATTAATTAATGAGTCATATGCTGTATTCATTTTTAGGTTTTACCTTGTATTTATTTATTTTTTTGCTGTTGACATACTGAAGTGCCTTGTGCCATTTTGTTATTATTCTCAAGAGGAAGGATTGAGGGTCATTTCATTGACATGCAGCTTTACTGATGTTCTACTCTTGAATCCTCATGAATATTATAATGGATCAGATTCACTTCAGGCTGCAGTAATTATTCTTAGACCCACTTTTAGATTAGCACAGTTTAAGTGTGCCTTATTTTCAAATAGACTGTAGCAATTAGGGCTGTAGTGCTTTAGTTGTTTTAAGTGATTAATCGGTTGATGGTGTCTTAGTCGACCAAAATTTTTATTAGTCAATAAAAAGTTATAAAAAGTTAAAGATGAAAATAAAAAGTTGAAGATAAAGTTATATTTAGATTTTAAGAATCAATATGGGACAACAGCAGCAACTGCAATGTATGTAGTGAGCTCCTTGAAGATTTAGAAGTGAATCATGCATTTTTTCATATAAATACACAATTCAGTTCTTGTACACACTGTAAATAGTTGTTTTTGCATGAACTCCTGTGTGTGTGTGTGTGTTCTCTTGTGAGTGCAGTTTTGGTCAAATCATAGAGATATATAATAGTTTTAAGAGCTTTTGCTACACTCCCTTTTTAATCGACTAATCGATCAGCAGGGCACCAGGAATGTCTTTAGTCGACTGCAGCCGTAGTAGCCATTATGTTTGAGAGTAGGTAGATAGGAAAGTTTAAAGCCATACTTTGGAACTAGGCAAGCAATAAAAATCTCCATGCAGACCCTCCACCTAAAGGGTGCACTGTGCACCTTTGACGCAAACATGTTGACTGGCAGGTTTATGTAATACTATGCACAGGAAGAGGTTGTGATAGAGTAGACTAATTAGGCCCACTTTCCTCTAGCCAATAAAGGAAAGCTACTGCGGCATTTAATAAAACATAGTGTATTTATTCAACCCTCTACAGCTCAAATCTAATCATAGTACAAAAAGATAACAAAAAGTTCTCCACTAGTACAAAGAAAAGGTACCCACAATAAATATTGACGACCGGAAATAATTGTTCCATCCAACAATGATGAATGATAAGTCCATATAGTAATTATCTTGACAGGCCTAACATAGTGAATTTCGTACTTATTGAGATCGGATGGAGATTTAAAGACTTTGGTTTAGTAGAGGGCTGCATTGTTGCCTGTCTCTGTATGCTACACTGTAGATTGTCATTCCTTCCCTGCTTTCACATGTTTACTTAAGGCAGCTGTCAGACCGTTAGCTGTCAATCCCATGAGGCGCAACATTTTATTTATTTATTTATTTATTTTATTTTTTTTTTTAGAACTAAAATATGTTTATAACGGAACCAAAATATATCTGAAATATGCCTAGGCCACACAGTGCATCTGGATAACAAAGCTTGTTTCCATTGAGATATCTTTGATGAAGAGCTTTGAAGAAGCATTTTACTGAACCTTTTCTTGCGTGTAGTCTTACTGGAAAAGTCTCAGCTACACAATCTATGGCCCTGTTAAGTCAAGTGACTCAGTTGCAGACTGTGCACAACACTGGTCCAATATCCTTCAGGCAGCATGGCTGCTTGTAGTAAATCAGCTGCAGTTTCTACTTCCACTAGAAAAAGATATTATAATGCCATAAGCAGTATTCTGTAGTACAGACATTTTGATTGTTTGTACACTATTATGCTTTGACATACCATGCCATGATGTTTAGGTTTTGTTTTAATAATAAAATAGCCTGCAGCTCCAGTATGTATAGTACTTTCCTCATTGGACAACGGTAATTTATGAGTGTGGGTCTGCTCACTGCAAGCACCATCTCATAAGAATTTGCTCTGTGGTTTGTTAGTTATAGACCTCACACATAGAAACAGTCACACACAGGTGTGTTCTTGTTTGAGCTCTCGCTGTGTTCTGATATGATAATGTAGAGAAGAGCTGCTGTATACCGCTGAGTCTGCACAGCCTCCTGTTTTATTCTGGGTCTATAAATCGTATGGTGATCACTGCTTGGCACACTCTATGCCTCCCATGCTATTGGTTCTCATCTCAATTTATTTTCTAGCTCAACACTACATGCAGCTTTCTTTAAGCACAGAAAGAACTGTGAAATTGTGCACATTTACTAATATGATGTTGGCAATTTTATTACTAAACATAGTATAACACAATTTATCATTTTCTTCAAACTTCCTGCCAGCTTCATTGGAACACACAGCCTTTATGTGACAACATCTGGCTGCAAAGTCATTTGGACCATTTGGAAGTGCCCTGCACACATGCACTTTCTGCACTCACTGAGCAAATAATTGATTGGAGGTCGGCACCTTGTACCGTGCTTCTGACGTAGATCAAGAATATTCCAAAGGATTCGGGAACGGTTCAATTCAGCATTATGAGACTTGTTGAAATGAGCATCTACTTTATCTCTATAAAGTAATATTTTTGTACATGCTGGTGAAAATTCCACCTGCTTAATAGTTATTGTTCTCTCTTCAGTTTTATATGAGCATAACCATTCATGCTCTAGCCTCCGGACACAACTGTGATAGCTAAGACTGTATAGGGACCCTGTCTGGTGAATTGGAGCATTGTTGTGGAGTTTACTGGGTTTGGTAAGTGTTTCTGATAAGGCAGTTATTTGTTTGTTAGTTGTTTCCCTGCTCCCAGCATATTCTGTACATGTGTGTGCTCAGTGTTGGGTATTTAATAGTTTTGTCTCTGCAATTCTTTTTGATTGAATTTTACATTTGCATAACAATAGACATAACATTGCCTAATCAATTTTTTTGTAATACACACTTAGGTCTCAAATGGTGATGTGCCAGACACAGGAAAATTGACAACATTTGTGCCAACATTTGATAGACTTTAAATTGTCTTTTTGTGTGTGTGTGTGTGTGTGTGTGTGTGTATGAAATAGTGGTGAACCAGTGACAAGTAGTGCACTTGTCCAGGTTGTGATAATGTTATGCCTGATCTTAGTCACTGTGTTCTTCATGTTGGTATTATAAAGTTATAGTGGGGAGATCAACAAACATTTACCATAATACTCCTTTTTCCATTTTTCTGTAGTTGAACTCAGAGGGAAAGTAGAGGAAGAGGGTGGAGAGGAAGGCGAGGCACATAGTTGCGGCCGCCTAATTGAAAGGCAACAGTTTGGTCAGAGAAGTCCCAGTGTAATGTATGGGAGTGACTAAAACGCTTGCTGTGTGTGAATGTGTTTAAAACCATGACCATTTGTGACAGTGTTATTGCATGTGTCTTATGTCGTTATGGCTGATCATGTGATGGCATTGTCAGGGGTGTGTTCAAGTGGGGGGTTGTTTTTGCAAACTCACTCTTCTACTGTAACTAAAACATTTGCATCTCTTTGTTTTGTTGTAGCACATTTATCTGTTTTAATAGTGTAATGCAACAAACTTTTTGAAACAACATTCCTCAAATGAAGCTATCAAGATGTTGCTGATCCAACTCTGCTGGATATTTCTACTGATCAGTAATGAATACTGAACAAAACTGTGTTTTGTTCACTTTTAATGTATACTCCTATCTCCTCTTAGGTAAACAAATTGTGTTGTACAGTTGTGGTAATACGTGTAATTAAGTTAGCGCCTGAGGGCAAAACAAAGCCACGACTAGCCGTCTGTTCTGGTAAAGTGAGGTCAAAGGTTAGGGGTTAGCGTTCTAAACAGGAAAGCCTACTCACGCAGAACAACGCATCGTAAACAAACCATTAGACACCATCTGCGTTGGCGTCAAGTCTCCGACCAGTGTTTGAGTATTTCCAATGTGTGTGAGAAGGTGTCTCCATCATCACAGCCACTACAGGGACGATGAAGACAGGCTGTGGGGACCAGACAGGAGACATGGGAAGTAGCCATCTGCTGTCACTCGGGTGCCTAGTGAAAGCTTACATGGGTGTTAGACAAATTTAATTAGGTGTGATACAGTATACGGGCATAATAGTTACCTCAAGAAACGGCATTAGTTCTTAGCATTTTATATTAATTCATTGCAGCCTTTGAGATGTTGATTTGATTGTGATGTATTGTGCAATCCAAGAGTAGCCTACATAGATTTTTTATATTTTTATATTCAGTATTTATGGCTGGCTACAATCAGATAATTTGGAGTAGTGCGTGTTCCACATTAGTTGTCATCATTTTCAATACTTCCAAAACTCCAAACTGTTTTATTAGCCTGCTTTTTTTTCTTACCTCAACTGTCAGTTGTACCCAGAGTCTATTGCATTTCTGCCATATATCGATTTTTCCTCCACCCTTTATATTCTTCTCGCACACTTGACTAGCCCTTGTGTTACCATTGAGAGGTATAGATAACTAGTGCATTGGCATATGCTAATAAATTGTCTTTCCTACAACACTGTATTTGTCTATATCTGTTTTTATACATGGTGCTCTGTGATCTTGTGCATGTGTGTTGTCTAACCCTGACACACACCCACAGACACGTGGATTAGAGTCAGATCTAGGCTGCGGCTCTGCTATTCTGAGATCACCCGCAGGAGAAGTCTGTTGATTTAGTGGCTATAAATACAGGAGACCGTCCAAGCAGGTCACTGTCACGGCCACGGCAAGGATTTGGGCTCTGGCTCGGGCTTTCTGTGTGGCTGTGCTGTAGGGTTGTTGTATTCCATGAGTTTGTTTTGAGATTCGTTACACCTATCTCTCTTTACTCAACTCGTAGTCATCAGCTGAACTTCTTCATTTCACCGCATGAATTAGCATTTTCACAGATACACCCTGCATAAAATAACTAAATAAGATGTTGATCTAAAGTCTTATCTCAAAACAGGAGGAACAACAACACTATTTTCTATATAGACTTTAAAATGTAGTGTCAGAAAGAAATTTGACAATTGATTTTAGTAATTTCACCACAATTTAATTTAGTTCCAAATAGAGGTGTCATGTACGGTAAATTACACTGTTGTAGCAATATGAAATGCTTTATAAGCTTGTGGTTGATGTGGTCTATGGTTTGACTGAGAAGCTTCAGTTACCACAGTGAGATTTTAAGTGCTAAATAGTTCATTTATTACCAACTTTAGGTGCAGATTGTCTTTGTGTCCCATTGTCACCACATTGCCCAATCCATTTGCAGTATTAAAACTGCATTATTATTAATAATTACTTGAAGGGCATCTGGCATTGAAAATCAGCCATATCACAAGAGCGACCTGTGACCAAAAAGGGACAAGCCGATAAAGGAATAACTGATGCTACAAAAGCAGAAAGTCAAGTTAAGAGGACAGTGAAGTGGAACAGATAGAACGTGATCGCTGATAAATATGTTGATGGTAACTAAAGAGAAAGTTGTTTTGTAGACAGATTTCAAAGCAATGTCATATAATTTGCAGGATTTACTTTCTCAAAAATAACAACAACCATCCTGTATGAAAAACCTCCCCTGCAAAAAATTTACAGACTTTGCTACCAGCAGTGCAGGGTTAATCTTCCCTTTTGCTTTGTTCACCCTTTTTTTGATAGCTCTGTGGTCTCTCCATCCCCTCTTTCACCCCATGTGTTTCTCCTTTTCTTCACACTCTGCTGTTTTAATTCCATCCTGCATTTCTCTTCTGCTGACAATGCAAGGTGGGGCTCTGGGATCAGTTAGTCTATCTCCTTATTCCTACAGAGACGGACCACTATACTAGGCACGCAGACATGAATAGGTGGTTTATTCTATGTTGTTGAAGCATTGTAATAGATCAGATTAGCGATCAGTTGGTTTATACTACTACTACCAAATAATACTGACATAAAATCAGCCATGGCAAAGTATTCATGTGGGAGTGCAGTTTTAAATTTGTGTTTTGATTTGTTCTCTTGCAGGACAGTGACCTACAGAAAAAGATAGACCATGAGATCCGGATGCGGGATGGCGCCTGTAAGCTTCTTGCTGCTTGCTCTCAGAGGGACCAGGCCTTGGAAGCAGCTAAGAGCCTGCAGACCTGTAGCACTCGTATCATGGCTTATATGTCCGAACTGCAGAGGATGAAGGAGGCTCAGGTCATGCAGAAGGTCACACGGAGGTCATCAGATGCAGGACCAATGGATGACCGGCAACCATGTAAAGGAAAAGTGGCTATCTCAGGTGAGAAATAATCATGTCATTGGGTTTGAAGAAATACCATTTTACTGGCCAGTTACGGATGATTCCAGTTCAGTTTGCTGTATAATACAGAGCCAAGCCTGGGCAGTGCTGTAGAGCAAATACTTTTGTATTGATTTTGAATTGAATAAAACCAGCATTTCTAATTCTTTATTGTATTGTAGGTAGAATTAACTGTGATAATTTGCCAGTGATTAACATAATTTATGGTTTCTCTATCTACTGCTGTTCTAGATCTCCGTATCCCACTTATGTGGAAAGACACAGAGTACTTCAAGAACAAAGGAGGTGAGACATGCCCTATGCAACAGTTAGTCGACATAAAAGGAAATGTATCATTCGCAAATGCAGAGACTTTAAAAACTAAAATCTAAATGATCCAATCACATTTGACCCAAGGTGTGTTGACAAGACAAGAAAAGTACTTTTTGTGTTTACAATATTTATGTGTGAAAAGGTAGAATAAATTCACAGTTCATTTACAAATCTCCAACAAACTCACTCCAGGTCTTTTTCATTCTGTTCTTGTGGATATATAACTCCTTTACAATCCCAATAAAATAATTAGCCAACTTACATACATTTTGGTCGACTAATACCCCATTAACTATTGAATTGTCTAAACAACTAAAGGCTTCCAGCTGTAGATTGTTATGGCCAATAATCACACAATAACCATTAAGAGGTTTGTGTATTTAGTTGGTAAATGATAAAACTTCACTAGTCACTAGTACTATTAGAATTTTTACTAATAAAAAGGTATGTTTGTTAGTGTAACCAATTGAAAGTTGGATTGTTTTGTGTTGATTTAAATGTAAACCCTCTCTCCCCCCACATTCTGTGATTTCCTTTGTAGAGCTCCACCGCTGTGCTGTGTTCTGCCTGCTGCAGCTGGGGGGAGAAATCTTTGACACAGACATGGTCATCGTCGACCGAACACTCACTGATATTTGCTTCGACAACACTATTGTATTGTAAGTTTTTACACAGTGGCTCCAACAACATTATGCCCTACAAACCCAAAAGAGTCTGGCTGCAGACCTACACCCAGAGGACCCTACCCCATAAACCTCTGCTAGGATGCACCTCCACTCACTTGTCCTTTACCATTTTTCATTAGTTTACTTTATAAACGACTTAATGACACAATTTATCAGTTGTTGCCTTAGTTCGTTGTCTATTAAAGGTCTTTAAAGGTTATAAAGCTCATTTCAAACTGTTTAGCGTGAAGCACTTCAAAGACATTTAATCATCAATAGATTTAATTTCTAGTTTGAAATAAACCATGTTTGTGTTGTTTCTGCTCTACTCTGCCTGCGTAGGTTAATTAGCAGTTTAAAACACAGATAAAAAACAGATATTTAACAGTCAACATAGCCCTACATATATAAGGACATAAATAGCATTGGCATATTAGATGTAGTTTGTCCGTGAATGTGTTGCCGTAGGCCTTGTGTCTGTTTAAGATTAGGCACAAATCTGTAATGGTTAAGGTTAGGAAGATGGGTAGGGCTTGTCTTTAGTTTAAAACTATGTCAACTTTTATTAAGTTGCATTGAAAACAGTGGACTTTGGCAGCCTTCTGGCATGGTCGCTGCTTGTGTCCTTTTAGGGACCTGTGGATGGAGGGTCCTCCTGGTGGAGGTCTGTGGGTTGGGTCCTCTGGGTGGAGGTCTGCAGCCAGAACCCTCTCTACAAACCTGAAGCATCCTGTGACTGACACTTGCAGCTGTGCTCTTCTTTATCTTGTTGTTCTTTTGAAGTAGTGAGGCGAGCCCTGGGTTTGAGCTCCGTGTGGAGCTGTATAGCTGCTGC
>KN485895.1:97192-121984 GCA_000787095.1 Periophthalmodon schlosseri
GAGCTCCTCTCTGGGGAGATCCACCGGCAAGAAGCTCCGAGCAGCTATGGAGCCTGGATCGTGTAGTCCCATCAGCAATGGAGCAGCATCTCCTCTGCTGCTGCCTGTCCCATCTGTGCCGTGAGTTCAGTATTTTTGTTTTCTATTATTTGCTGTTTGTCAGCTCTGAGGTTTATGTACCAATCCTACTGTGTTTTAGGGGCCCAAAGTACCATCTTCTTGCTCATACTACACTGAAACTGTCTCACGTCCAGGACAACTTTCGCACACATGACCTCACCATCTCAGGCAATGGTAAGAGTCAGTCTGGCAGTCGGTAAAACTACCTCTTGTTTTACCGACTGCCAGAACAGCCATCTGTCTATTTTTGTCCTTCACTGTGTTACTCCTTCTGAATAATTAGCATTAATACCTCACATTCTCCAGGCTTCCTTTCCCTTTTTCCGTTGATTCATGGTGCTGACAGACAGCCATTGTCAAGGTCATAGTAATAAAGGCATTGGAAGTGAGGTGGTTGCTGTGTGCAGCTGTAATAATGTGTGCTAACAAGGGCCCAGACCCTCATACAGACAGGCCCCTAGTGTTTTATTCATTGGCCCTTCAGGCTGCAGTTAACTTTCATTGCTCCACCTCCTGGCACTCCCCGCAGCTGCCAGTGTTTATGCCCCACTCTCTCCTTTTGTTAGACAATGAGGGTTAAAGGCACATTTCAACTGCGCTGCATGCTGCATCAAGTCTACCTGGGAATAAGACTTTTTATGAATCATGTTTTTATTCTTGTCTGTGTAGAGGAGTGCTCATACTGGCTGCCTCTCTATGGCAGCATGTGTTGTCGTCTTGCTGCTCAGCCCCACTGTATGACTAAACAAATGATGAGCGGGTCATTAAAAGTAAAGGTATGTTGCAGTCATCAACAGTCAGGTATAAAATTCAGTCATTTGTCTGCAATAATTAAGTTCTTCCAATTGTATGTTTCTTTACTAGCAATTAGGAGGAGAGCCCCAGAATTGGACCAAAGTGCATGCAGTTCTCAAAGGAACAAGCCTTTCCTGCTATCACAGGCAAGATGACGTTGAAGCAAATGTTGAACCAGCCTTCACCATTGGTATCAATAAGGTAAAATAAAACCTTTTTCTTTTTTAGAATTTTGGCAATGGTTCAAGCTGTGATAAGCCAACTGATTTGCTGCTGATTTAAATGTAAAACAAAGGTCATGATGGTGCCTGTGGAACCTTGTTCCTGTCATTACATTTTTCTACAGTGGCTCCCTGAGTCTTTTGTAGCATCTGATGCTCTGAAGTCTTTTAGATCCCAATTAGGATAACAATCCTGGTATCGCATATTGGGTCTGATCCAGAGATCAGGGTATTATTGGTTCAGTCAATTATTTGCTTGGCCCTGTAAACTGATGTTACGAGACTATCCCATAATGCTTGAACTTTTATTTATATAAAGCTTTTCTGTAGTAGTTACTTAAGATAAACTTGTACATTACATATCTGGATCAGTTTTGTTATTTATTTATTTTTATAAGAAAAGAAATGTAATCTTCACTCTCTGTGGTTGATATCAGGTATGGGCAAATACTTAAAGCCAGAATCAGTTTTTTAACTGAAAAAGCCTTAAGAAATGAAATGGCAGTCAGTAGAAGTTGTTTATTTAAAAAAGAAAATGGAACGACACTGCCACCTAGTGGCTATAAACATCATTACTTGAGGCATTGGGAAATTTATTAGAAAACTTCTTAATAAAATAATTGTAAAGAGCATTAATAGATTGCATTAGATCCCTCATCACCAAAGTCGCTGGATGATGTTTGTTTTTGTTGGCCCCATGTTTTAGGAGACCAGAATACGAGCAGCAGAGAAGGACCCCAATAGTAAAGGTCAGAATATTTGCATCAGTAATCAGTATGGAGCAGACGAGGTCACGCACACCGTGACAACAGAAAGTCGAGACGACACACATCGCTGGATGGAGGCTTTCTGGCAACATTTCTATGACATGAGTGAGTTGATGCTCTACTATTAATAATAATGCAGGGGTAATGTACATAGCACTTTTTTGGACAATCAGTAGCTTTACATTACATCACTCCCAATGTGCGGTTGTGCTTAGCCCCATTTGATGTTACCAGGAAGATCACTGTGACTTTAAAACTATTCCAGGTCAATGGAAACAATGTTGTGATGACCTTATGAAAATTGAACTTCCATCGCCACGAAAGCCAGCCCTGGTTACACCCAAACAAGGGTCCCTTTATCATGAAATGGGTATGTTCCTTTTAAGAAACAGTTTAATTTATTAAATTGGAAAATACAAACACAATGCATGTGATGCTATGTCTAAAAGTGTCTTTTCACATTTTACTACATTTATGCTTAAGATGAGGTCTATCACTGACTCTTGTCTTATCTTTTCTTGTCCTTTTCTTTCCCGTGTCCCTTTGTGTGAACCTTGCCCTCTTTTGTTCTGTAATAATTTTTTCCCTCACTAAACACATTGTTTTGAATCCCTTTTGCATCTTTCCTTCTTACTCTAACCTGGCAGCTCCTCTTGCTGCGCCCTCCTGTGAGGGCCTGCTACTGCAGGATAATGCTGTGTCTGCTGAGATTCGTGCTTTGCTATCCTCCTATTACAACGACAGGTGAAGTAACCGGACTAGGAGGTCTCACTGTTAATACACTGTGAATGTAACTTAACACTTAACTGTTGTTGTTTATACTCGGCTGCTCATTAGCCCCTGAGCAATAGAACAAAGCTGCATTTCCTTATAGCTTTCATATGTTACTACCCTTTGATTTTGTATCAACTTTACCAAAATAAATGTGTATTTTTCCTACAGTTATTGAATCATCTGATGACCTCAGCACCACAGTGTCAGACATACTGGCTCGGAGGATGCAGGAGCTGGAGCTCCGCAGTCAGCTGGGAATGTCTCCCACATGGATGACTCTGTTTGAGGAAAACATCCCAAAAAGCGCCGGTCGCCCTCGTCCCTGTGAATCTCACCTGTTGGGCCACAGCCCTTGCTCCCCTCGCCACCCCTCCCAAAGTCCCCTTAGCCCACAGAGGTACCCACAGCTGGGTCTGTTATCCTCTGATGCAAGTCTGACTTCAGACAGTGACAGCCACTGCAGCACCAGTCCCTGCTCTCAGCAACACGCCTGGCCTGACTCCAACTTCTCTCTCCTGACATCTTCCCCATCCCGTCTTAGGCCGCGCACTTTGTCTCTAGATGCAAAGCTCAGCACCCTCAGAGGGCGGGGCTATGGGGCCTTTCAGTGCTCCTGTCAGACTCCTCCTTCTTCTATTGTGAATCCTCTTCAGACGTCTCAGTCCCCTCTGTCCCTGTGCAGCACACAGACCACTCTCTCCTGCTCGAGCTCCACCTCCAGTAACAGCTCCAGTAACAGTGAGGGCAGCCACAGCCTGGAGCTATCTGAAGGAGTCCCCTTTTCAAGGCCCTCCCCAGCTCGCCGCAGTCTCAGGAACTTACGAGCCAGACTTGATCCTCGTAACTGGCTTCAAAGTCAGGTGTGAGCCTTTCGTCCCCCGGGGGAAATTCAAAATAAACTGTAATACACCTGGCTTAACATATGTGAAACCTCTGACAGTCTGCAAGATTTGAGCACCGATCCAAGGACAAACTGCATCTGTCCTGCTTCAAAGGAGAGCCCCAAATGGGAGCGTCTTCTAACAGAAAATAGGTGACAATCATGTTGGTTGCTCTGCACTTTAATTGGTTGTAAAGTAGTGGGGGACATCCCGCAAATCAAAATATGGTACCAAGAATTTTCTTTTAAATAAATTAGGTACTTTTGGGAGACGGTTCATGATAATATAAAGCTCTTTAACTGAAACACATTTTGTTCTATTTGTGTGTCAGCTATACTGGCCACCTAAAAGTTCTAACTAATAATGCACTAGAAGCTTATCAATATTGTGATATACAGGTTTGCAGTGTTGTTAAGAGAGCAAATTAGCATGTGCTCAGATGAACATTTGGTATGAGATTGTGTTTTCAGATAATTGTGTTGCCTATACTGTGAGAACTGTTTCAGTGTATTTTTCTCCTCATAAGATTATACACTGTAGCCCTTATATTTTAGCACAATTTGACAATTTGTCAAAATGCTAATCTTCAGTATGTGGGAGTCTGGTGAAAGCTTTGAATGCCTACACACTTACTGTACTAGTCATTACTGTGTTTACTTGTAAAACCTGATCTGATCCATTCTTGCCAATGTTTGGAAGTATTTTCTCCATAAATATGTTACTGCTATTTTCTACAATGCAATACCTCTATGTAGAAGGAATCGCTAAAATATACATTTCAAAATGGCAATACTAGATAATATTACAGTATAGGAGAATAGGTATGTATGTATGTCTTATTTAATTAAGTTATTTACTTTGTCTTTTAAACTCAACAAAAATACATTTTCAATTTCATAAGTGTTACATTTGTCAAATGTTTCCATGCAGCTTTTACTGTAAAATGTAAATTAGTTTTATATACTAACAAATAAACCTCTTCTCTTTATATTTTGTTTGTACATATTCTGATATTTGCAGAGAATGAAAGGCATCTTGTTGGCAGCTTTTCCACTCTGCACAATCTAATCCTGTATGAAATTAGAAAATGTAAATAATAAATGCATAACACATTTATTAAAATTAACTAATTACTAAAGAGACATGTCAATTAATTGAAGCATGTAACTGGCATCTTCACACACAAACCTGCAGATTTGCAACACGAGGAGACCAACCTTTTTCACTCTCGGTTTCTGGTTCTCCTTCGGCTTTATAACTTTCACTCAGGGGTTCCTACCTGAACGACATCAAATTTAATTTCAGGCAAGAAAGAGCTGTGAAATGCAGTTACAAGAGAGGCTTTATTGCCCATGCCGATATCCTTGGGTTTCTTTGTAGTACAAAGCACTCTTACAAAGGAGGTAGTTGACACTGCGTTCACTGTGATATGCATAGACTAGAATTATGGCCACTCTTACTCATTTTCAAACGTGTCAAAGGAATTTTCAATGCTTCCTGCTTTTTGTTTGCAGTGCAGTGTACTAATACCATTAGTGTGCTCTTATAGCTTAACAGCATTTCAAATATAAAACACATTGATACATAAATAACAAAAAAACAATATTTACAGAATAACATTAATAAATACATTTATATAGTATAATATGCTTAATATTTTGCTGATTATTGACTTATGTAAGCCGTTTAAGTTTGGCAATCTTATATGTTGTGCTGGGCTACATAAGTGAATAATATTACATTAAACCCAAAGATAATTTACCCCGTTTGACTTTTGTACTGTCCATTCACGTTTTTGTGCAGCTGTGCTTCTTATGAGGTGTTACATCTTATTAGCAGGCACTACGTGGGTTGAAAGCTCGCAGAGCCACACCAGCAAGCGTCCTCCAAGCAAATGTGGAAAACTTGGCAGGACAGGTGTCTGCTCTGCTGATGTATCCAGTTGCAATCCGATGGAGACGCTTTGCACCAAATGCATTGTAGTGTCCAGGAAGGACTTGATCAACCTAGAAAATTAAGAACACACATTAAATGCACATATAAAACCAGCACATCTGTTAAATTAATGTAGTTTTCTCCTTGTTACCTGTTCACTGTCCACAAGACCCACAAGGCGCTCACAACTACTGATATAGTCACTTACGTGACTGTAGGGCAGCCAGTCAATCATAGCACCATCATACACTACATCTCCACTGAAGAGCAGTTTGTTCTCTCTGTCATGAAGACAAATGCTGCCTCGAGAGTGACCAGGCATATGCAACACTGTCAGTTGTCTGTCCCCCAGATTAATTACATCACCTAGACAGAAAGCAAAACATTTTATGAAACCTCACCTGACATCTGCTGAGAGGTTATTAGGTGTGTGTCTGGGGAGAACCTATTGTACAGCTTTACTTTTTAGGTTTATATAAGCAGTAAACATCTTAGCCCATGATGGAGGTGAGAGAAATGTGCCTATATCTTTGCTCAGGAAGAAAACGTATTTAGAAAAAAGCTATATAGGCTACTACAGTACCAAGACCTGCCGACACTAAAATAAGCTCCAGAGGAGGTGACCCGCTACTACTAGCGAAATAACCAGTCGAAATAAAATGCCCCTGTGATATGCCATGAGTGCGACGTACCTTCTTGCAGTATATGGGTCGGCTGTACGGCCTTGACTTTGTAGTTCCTTGCTCTCCATCCTGGACAGGGGGCTTCAGTTATTTCTCTGTCGCTGAGCCAAGTGACCGTCTCAAAATTGTCCCCGTTTGCCAAAGCATCCACCTCTGCGCTGTGGACGCCCACCTGTTGGAACTGATGCAGGCCACCAGAATGGTCGAAGTGGGCGTGGGTGGCAATGGCCAACAGCGGGTTCTTTCGCTGCGGATCTTTGCCCAGAAGCCCTTTAGCGTCGATGTATTCAGGTAAGCTCCTCAAGCCGAGGCCAGTGTCTATTACCACGTCCTGGTGTGTACCGCGCAGCAGCCAGATGTTGGCCCTGTTGTCAGATTGATAAAACCGCTCCTGGATCCAGAAGAGTCCTTCTCCAAGCGATTTGTGTGCGTACCAGTCTGCCGCAGACATCCCAGTTTCTGCACCTCAAGGCTGCTACAGAATGATTTTACAGTCAGGTGTTTAACAGCTGCTACTAGCCTTACTGCTAAAGGTAGTGTATTTCATTGAGGGTGACGCGATGGTGGCCGCAGACACACCCTTAGGGGAGGAGAATGAGGTCATTGGACCTAAACAAATGACGATAGACTTAAAGCCGCTGCTATTGGTTGGAGTTTTCTGCAGCGTCAGCGATGGGCGGGGCCCGTAAAAGTCACAAATGACCACAAGGCGTGCATGATGACTTGTTTGCTGTTTTTTGCTGTAGTTCTACCATGTGTGAGGCTGGTTAGCAAGTCGCAAGAGTTAGTATATTTACATATATAGGACTATATATATTATTATTACTACTACCTCAAGTTCACAGTAGAAAATTCCTCTACGATTTATTAGGCTCTCTTCCACGCACTCTCTCACTGAGTGAGTACAGTGTTTTAAGTGCATTTTCCTGATGTTATAAATTGTTTAAGGAGCTGGAGCTTGGGATGTCACAATGGCACAAGGAATTTAGTTAGACCCATTCGCTGACATGTGCGTGTATAGAGTTAACATGTGTCTGCTGATGCAGGTCGAGTCGCTGGCTTGCAGCCATGGCAGGCAAGGGCCGTGGAGTGGCTGCCTTCACCTTCAACGTCGAGGCTCTGGGCATCAGCAGAGGCAGCATGCCAGAGACCAGGGTGGGGCCCAGTCCACTGTTTCCAGTAAGTAGCACAGTATTACATAGGATGATGTGCTACCAGAACACTGATATACAAGAGCTACTCTTAACACAAGTGAGATGGAGTGCATGATAAATTGCTATCTAAACTTTGGCATGTGTTTCACACTAAACCCAACTGTTCATTACAGAACTACAGGTTTTTATTCATCTCAAGACACCCTTGTCGTGTTTTATCTAGCACACAGATTTTAAGCCTGTGCCATTGAAAGATGGAGAGGAGGACAACTATATGCTGGCATTAAAACAGGAAATGAGAGGAACAATGCAACAGCGACCACACAACATCAAGCCCCTGAGCAATAAAGCTGGTGAGAAAAAAGGTCTCAAACATCTACAATCACAGATGATGTAAAATGTTTTTTATCTCATTGAAAAGAGGTGGAGAGATACACGGAGCGCTACCTCAAGAAATTAAAAGTGGAAGATGAAGAATGGACTCCTGGTACAAGTTCAAAGCAAACGATAAACACGAATACATTAAGAGACATAAGTAAAAACTGATTATTAAGAAAAGCGTAAATAACTAAATATGTCTACATTTCAGATTGGAACCTTTTCCCAAAAGAATTGATGCCCCAAAAGAAGAAAACACGTTCAAAGACAGGTATTTGAAATATGCCAATAAAGAAAACAATTCTTCAAGTTTACCCTAATATAATGTTTGTTGTATGGCAACAGGCACAAAGAAAAAAGCTGTCAAAGTAACACATAAAGATGCAGAGGCAGTGCTCAGTAAATTAGATGTAAGACACATGTTGTTTGACTTGTAAACTTAATATAAGCCACATGCAGTATATAATAATTGCACAATTGTTATACCCAGGAATTGGTAAAAAAAGATGATGGAACTACAGAAAACTCTGATGATGAAAAAGAAAAAAAGAAAGAAAATGAAGAGGAGGAACTTGAAGAGGAGGAAGTGGATGAGGAGGATATTGAAGAGGTTTGAACTTGATATAACATTTTATCATAAGTAATGCTATTTTTATAAAAGATAACAGTATTTTCTATTACAGGAAAATGATTACATTGAAAGCTATTTTGACAATGGAGAGGACTTTGCTGCAGATAGTGACGACAATATGGATGGTGAAGCTACTTATTGAGAATTTCTAGTTCTCCCATATTCATTTCAAGGTTAAATTAGAGTCAGAATGCAAGGATCAAGTGTAGAAGAGGGATTCCCAAATCATGCTCAATAAAGCTTTAAATTCAGACGTACTCTAGTATGATTTCCCTATTTGTATAGAGATATAGGTTTACAAATGCTGACATTGAAATTATTAAAGTATTTATTTATATTCTCGGATCTGGACAGTTTTACAGGATAAAAGGCACAAACTGCCAACATGTATTATTTAATAAAATATTAACTTTGAGCATTGATAAAATAAAAGACTACAAACAAACTTGAAATTGCAAAATTACACCGGTATATTAATACTGTATGCATGCCAATTTCCAACAATTTCAGGTTCAAAAAGAACTTGAGCAGAAGAAACTGGGCCCATGCTAATGTTATATCACTGAATACTGATAGTATTAAATGAGATGGAATTAATCTCTCAATAACTGTAATAAATTAATTATAATTTAAATATTTTACCTTTCAATAAAGTATACAGCAAATTGGTCCACATGTACTAAACAAAACTGTCATCTAATCAAAGTAAAACAAAAAACTAAACAATACAATACACAAAACAAATGCAGTCTTGCAGTCAGACTTGGCATTAGATGTCTCTAATTTAGCAGATTTGGGATGAAATTAAACACAATAAAATTTTAGATAATAAAAAGTAAGAAGTAAGTGAAACTGTTGAAAAAAGGCAAAATGTTAAGTGTCCTCACCTTTGGCCCTAGAGTCAAAACTATGAATTATAGTCACTATAAGCAGGTCCTGGCAGCGAATGGCCAAAACATTTTTTCCCCACATAACAATAAACTCTACTTCTCCAGTCCATTTTGAATGCTATAAAACTATAGAAAACAAGCACTATGTGACTGCTCATGTTATGTATTTAAGTCTTTGGAATCACTATCTTTATGAAGTGCTGGTCCATTTTGTTCATCAACATTTCTGTCAGGGTTCCTTGGATCAGCCTCTGCATGTTGATTAAGGTCTAGGTTAATGTTCAAAACTTTGCCATTGAACTGTCCTTGATGCATATCATCATTAGTTTGTGTAGGACTACCGTGATGGCTTACATCTGCTTTCACAAGAACCTCATAGTACAGCAAATAAAACACAGGAGTAACAATGCCAACAAACAACATGATGGCTACAGCTGTCCACCACCTCATGCCCCAATCTGCCCCATAATATGGATCCTTTCTTTGCGCTGGCTTGTACTCCACTTCTGCCAGCAGAGGCTGTTGTTGGTGAAGAGTTAAAGAAGACACGACCTGATTGAGGTTGCTCCGTGAAGGATTAGTAGACTTCACCAGCCGCTCAATGTCTTTATCCTTCTCCAGAAGAAATCCCTCTACACTGTCAGCAGAGGAGGACGAGTCTGTGGAGGACTCCAGAGGAAGGGCAGTTGAAGCAGAGATCTGAGGCTGGTGCCCGGCACCAGGAGATGTGGAAGATGGAGCTGGTGTACTCATGTGAGTCTCAGTAAGGATGCTAAAACGCTTCACTGGAATCTTAATTGAACGAAGAGCAAAAAAGTCTTGTTCTTTCAAAAGGTTGTTGGCACGTTTAATATCAGCAACCTGAAATAGAGTCACAACAACAAAATAAGCAAATAGTTTGTCATTTTATCAGTACATTACATTGGGCATACAGAAATACATACAAAACATGTTTTATCTTCCACATATAGTAAAGCAAATCAAAATATCACTTTACCGTGCAATGGTATTGCAGAGCAATACTATTGAGTGTATCTCCCTCCTGAATGTCCCTAATCAAATACACAATATCATCCATCTTTTCTCGAGAAGTGCTCCTACGCAATCGCTCTCGACCTCGGGGCCGCAGCTCGTAGCTCTCACTATCCTCCTCCGACAGGTCGTTCTCTGAGCAGCTGTTTGTGAACAGGTACGTATGGCCTCCATTAGAAGGTTGCACCATAGTGGCTAACTGTAGACCATAGTGCTGGCTCCGAGACATTTTTTTTCTATGAAAGAAAAACATACAAACAGGAGGCAGTTTAATTACCTTACATATAATTAAGTTGACAATCAAGGTTCTAAAATAAACACAAGTCACTGCCAAGGCTTACAGCTGGGGTACAATTCAATTAGAGTTATCACACTTTTAAAAACTTTTCTTCTATACTGATTTTAAATATACACAAGTTGGATTATTTTATTTAATACACTGAGCATTACGTAATTACCCTCCTGAGATAACAGAAACAATTACAACATAAAATGATCTGTTGCAGAAGTTAAAAATATTACTCCTGGTTACATTTTTAATAATGTTTTTCATAACATAACAACACAAAAAAAATCCCATAATTCCAAGAAATGGTATGCTTTATAAAAGGGTGTGACTGAGTTTTGACGAATTCATTTCGACAAATTCGTTTAATACATTTTCCGAAATGAACATCTATGTGTCAAGGTCCATCTTTTACGTAACTTTCGGTATCTCAAACACTGGCTGCACTGTGGATCTTGTTAATTGAACATCCTATCTAATTGTTAGATAACGCGATAACTGTAAATAAACTATATGAGAGAACGTGTTGTATTAGGCGTGTTATTCCCTGTGCATTTGGTGGCACACACCAAAGGCATCCAATAACTGTTAAAGTCTACTTAACGGCTTTTTGGTATCTACTACAGTGATGAGTGCAACAACAAGATAAAAGACAGACAGCATGATAGATAAAGAGGACTGGCCTGTATTATATTATTTTATTATAAGTGGAGCTGGCAGAGTTTGCAAATTAAAGTCTGCGCATGCTAACTACATGCTAGCAAATACACATATGCTTTGTGCCTTGTTCGTATATTTTCTTGTACTTTCAGGTCGAACAACATTTTGTGCAGGGGTGTCAGAAACCTCACCTGTTAATCTGATCGCTAGTTTGTTAGGACAGTTGAGAGAAATCCATGACTCCCACGAAACAATTCCCAGGCTCACCTTTCCGTCGTGGCATACCTGCTGGTGCTACGTGCTGCTCATGGTGCTGCTGCTAACCACTTCTGGCTACAAGCTCGAGCTGCTCACGCCACGTCAACAGACTCACTGTGCGTAATGACGTAGAACAAATGACACGAGCGCAAGGACTCATTTTGGACAGCAGATGGTGCAAGAAGGCAACACGAGTCCTCCAAACAGTACTTTTGGAATATTCACAGTAAAGACTTGCACATAATCATTTTTAATATTTGTAGGAAGCCATTATGTATTTGCAAATGTG
Organism: Periophthalmodon schlosseri; assembly: GCA_000787095.1. Classification (NCBI taxonomy): domain Eukaryota; kingdom Metazoa; phylum Chordata; class Actinopteri; order Gobiiformes; family Gobiidae; genus Periophthalmodon; species Periophthalmodon schlosseri. Next base: position 108,947 of record KN485895.1, read on the forward strand.
ACATTTTATTGGATTTTATAAATCTTAATGATGAGCTAAGTTAGTATTGTAATGTAATGTGTAATTTTAGTGTGTGTGCTCCTGCCCAGGGACTGCAGATGGAAAGAGATAATCTGATCTTTTTTTTTTTCTTAAGATTAATTAATTTGTACATGGTCCCTGACAAATAAGGAACAGATTAAATAGTCCCTGGGTAATTTTGTATCTTTTTAAAGTGGTATATGGTCAGAAATTGGCCAAGGTATTCAGAATGCTTTTACACTTTTTAGGCCTTTTACAATTGTTCATATAATTGCAAAAGCTCTGTGAAGACGTCACAGAGAGGCAGTACGCCTCATCCGCAGTTGGTGGAGCTGTTCGCTACCACCAAACTACACTAGGGAGACAAATGGGATTAAAACGTCCAGTCTGATTAGCCAGTGCCGGGAGGACAAGCAGGAGCTCTGAAGAAGCTGTAAAGTAATTCTTCTTGAGAGAGGAAGAGAGAAAGAGAGTGTGCGTAACCTACAGTAGCAGGCACATGGCCACAACTGTGCGCAACAGAGGGGAGACTAGAGAAACCTCAAACAAGAAAGTAGCGGGACTGTCGCCCGGTTTTTACATTTCTCTGCTCTTAGACTGGTAAAGGACACGCTATATCTGATGTTGTTTGCAGCACATGCTTCCACACGACAATTCAACTGGATGTTATTTGGACAAACTTGACGTTTTTGGAAGCGCGTATCGATGGTATCCTCAACAACAGAAATATAGATATTTACTTCGGACAGAGCCAAGCAAGGTGTCAGGTAAGTTGCACTTAGCGTGTTTTTTTTTTTTTTTTTACTCACGCTGAACGTTTATTTTCACTGATAGATGGAGCGAACATGCCAAAGTGCGAAAGTTAAGTTCATTTGGGGATGCCTGAAGTACCATATAAAGCCCTTTAGTCTACCATTGAATTTCTAATAATGTAGCCTATTTTATTTTTCTGTCAGTTTTTGTGTGTGGGCACCTAGTGGCCCTAGAAAAAAGAAATAAGACCAAAATAAATAGCTCCAATGCTACGGACAGTTTAAACATATATATTGTACCTTTCCAATGATATAGCCTAAAATAACGTGGCTGACCGCTGCTAATTTCTTTGTGGTCTATGCCATCACCCACGTCGTTGCCGCTAATAAAAATGAAAAGCCTAAATATTGATTCAGCGTGATCAGTAAATGAATGGCCGGGCAGCCCATTGAAGATGAAGACAAACGCTTCCATGGTTACAGGCAGGATCTCCAGCGTGATTACTGCGCTTTGTCTGGACTTCTCTCTCCCACTGAAATAAAACAACAACTCTGAGGGAACTGCCCCACATGGTGAGCTGGGGATAGCAGCCCCAAAAGACTCCCTTGCTAATCTATAGTCTTACTGCAGACATAAGTAATCTGGCACACTTTGTGTTACGCACATGTGCTGCAAGTGTTAAATAAAAGACTGTTGCCTGTAGCCGTATTTTGCCCCTGTTTCCCTGTATTCTATAGCTCAGATATCCCGTGGAAACATGTTGACAAAGAAGTGTAAAATTAAACTTGCAATAAATTTGTCACAATGTTGGTTATTAAGATAACGCCTTCATTTTCTGTCGTCTTATCATCTGAGAGCCCTATAGTTCTCAATAAAATTGAATAGAAGATTTTATTGTTCCTTAAAATAATAGACTATTCTATATAAATGTCCATATAGGTCTATTGTGTAGTTTTATCTCACACTGAAAGTGCCTATGATAAGGCAATAACTCATATACTGTCTTGCAACATCAATTTGTCTCTCCAGTTTTTTGCAGACTTGGGTTGGCCCTGAGCCTTTTGCTCAGAGCTGGGGTTCTTTGTCTGTCAGTGTTTATGTCATTGCCTGGCAGGGGTCAGCCCAGTCGCCTGTGTGGGGGTCTGAGTGTGATTCACGGGGCGGAAACTGTTTTACTGCCTGCCTCTCGCTGCTCCTGTCTCATCACCTAATGTTTCACACTATAAAAAGAAGCACTGCCTTAAACTGCTCTTCTGATGCTTGTCAAATTGTTGCTTGTTGAACATGAGCTCAGAGTAATCACTTCCTTGGTGTTAACACAGAGGGACAAGCACTTGTCTGCAACAAGCATAGCAGGTGCAGCAGATGTGTCTGTTTGAGCTTCCAGTCAAGTGGCCAGTGTTAGGGGGTTGATTTTCCAAAAATTCCAGTCATGATGTGTTGCTATATAAAACTCTATTGTTTTTCATTTGTGTATTTGTAGTAACATCCTATTAACACTGTTTTTCAGCTTCCTTAACTGTTATTAATGTAAAATCTTCATATAAGTACAGATCTGATGGCTTGGCCATATCCAGTTGTTCATCACATCGAACAAGCTTTTTCTGTTCCGACCTTAAGTATCTACCGATATCGCCCAGTAGGGCAGAGACTGAAAACATTATTTAATTTCTTTGAACACAAATGGCTATGGTTAAATATTACCTAGATGTGTTTTGTAACTGTTATTTATTTCAAGTAACTACAGAACAGCTTTGAAAAAATAGAAGTTCAATAATACGAGGTGTTTTGGGACAACATTGGTCAGTAAATAGTCTTATTACACCAATTTATAGACCAAAATGAGATATCGACTGAACCGATATCTTGGAACTGATATCTGATCCATCACATTTTTCAATATCAACGTTGCTATCCAATACCAGTATCATATCGGTGAATCCCTATATATCAATATTCTTTTCAGGCACAATATGACATTTTAGTAGCCTACTGTGCCATCACATGCGCACAGCTACTGCTTACACCCAGAGCATTTTAAAGACGCTAAGATGCTAAAACTTCACAGACAAAATAGAAAAGATTTGTGTAGTGAATGCACAACTTATAACTTTAACTATAACTTATATAGTCCAAAACATATTAGCACTTATAGAGTAAAGACCATGATCGTGAAGGGTTTTGTCTAGCTTCAGTTATCAATTATGTACAAATTTTCTCTTTCATATTGTGATATAAATTTGAAGCCCTGCCCTTATAGTAAACAGCTATTATGGACTTTTCATTTTATTTATATTATACATTTTTTAAATTGAATTTATACCATATCATTGTACTTTGCCCAAGACCAATAAATATCTACTTTTATGTTCATTAATGTAGCATGCACTGAAGTGGCAGGACCAGTGGACCCGTGGCCCCACAGATCACTAACAATCCTGAGGTCTGTGTAGTGACAGACCGACTGCTCTGTGCCCCAGGAGGCTTCTGTACCGTTGGTCTGTGCCTCTCGTATGTAGGACACCGACGCATTGTTGTCGTTATTTTATTGAGGCTGCCATGAGACCACCTGCAGCTTTCTGAGATATGTGACCTCTGACCTCAAGTGATGTTTACAAAGCTTGAGATCTGAACGGTGATGATGGCATCTTTGTACTTTGTCTTCACTGTGTAGTCAACTTTGTTTTCTTGTTCTCTCTTCTTGATTGTTACCTAGAACGATAAACTTCTGGTCAAAACTGAGGACAGTATCCAGTAACTTGCATTTGCTTAAGTATAATTTGAACTAATACCACAGTCTATCACACTAACATTAAAATACAATCTTTCAGGGATTGGAAAGCTTATAGAAAAGTAAAATTAGAATAAAAATTGACAACGCAGACACATACTTCCTCCATCATAATTTTTCTCCCAGTGCCTTTATTCTTCTGTCTGGCCTTCAGTTGTTTAATACATTTTGTGTCTTCACTTCTTTTTCTTACATACTGTACTAAAGCTGTGTGTCCTTGTTCAGGAGTGATAAAAAGCACTAAGGCACTGAATACGATGGTTTGGATTCTACCGGAGAAAAAACCAGCATGCCAAAAAAAGCAAGAGTGGCCGAAGGAATTGAGATCTTGCCATGTTAAAAATGCACCCGAAACACAAAGAAGACCATGAGGGCACAAAAGCTTGCTCCTTGAAGTTGTATGCTGGTCAGTGAATCGTAAAGTCCAGCTTCTTCTTGAGTGAAAATACGCCCCCGTTCTGGTTAGTTTCTTTTGAAATGCAATTAGCATTTCATCCAGGCCCTACTGGTTACATGCAATGAAGTAATGCCCTTTTTAATTTGGTCCTTTGGTCTGTGGGGCACTGGAGAGCTCAGCCTCATTTAATGCTCGAAAAGTGCTTCTCTGTCTGTCTGCATTTCTGCCATACAAGCTTATCAGTCAGGGTACAAAGGAACTCCATTGGAACCACTTCTTTGTATGGTCAGACACTTACCTATATACAGATATCCATTATTTTCTGAAAAAATCTTAAGTTGACCCAATTTTGTTACTCTGACCACAGCCTCCTGACACAATACCTCTTCATGCTTTCCCAGACGGTTGAATATTGGGTGTATTTGATAATGGTAAAAAGGCTGATCCCATGTATTCTTTTCTATTAATTTAGTTTTAGAAACAAATAATAAACTTAAATAATAAGCTGTGCCGTACAATTCTTACTTCATCTGATCAATGGGGGTTTTGCTTTAGATAGTTACTGGAGTCTGGACGTGAAACTCTTTCCAACTGACTGACACAGTTTCGTCTCATGTAATGATGTCATATGTTTTAGTTGTAGTATAATATTTATAGTTTATATTTTAGTTTCCCCCCTGAGTTGCAGGAACAGTCAGTGATCTAAAAATACCAAGAACAGAACATTTAAAGTGCAATTATGGCTTTTGAGTTGACCCAGAATGGCAGCCGTGGCTTGAGAAGGGTGGTTCATAAGGTATTGTAACAGACATACAGACAAAGAGATCACACTGCTTAGATTTAAGTAAATATTATAGCAACCACTAACAGGAAAAAGCAGTCAGTTTAGTCATTGATATTATTGCTGGAATTAAGGATCATGATAATATGACTTAATCAGATGAACAATATCTATTCATTATTTTATCTTGTCTACCTTTTCTTTGCACTATGGGGCTAGTTTTTACTATTTACAATAACATTTGAGCTGTTTTGGGTCAAATAATTAACATCTACGATTCATTAGGCTTAGGCTGAGTATTGTACTTTCTGCCGTGTCTTCATTGCAGTTCGTTTGTAACAATATCGTTAATATTCAAAAGGGATTATTCTGCTTTAGGGTTATTATACAGTGGTTATACAGTGGTAGTTTCAATATTAATGTTTATAGTGATCATTTCTGTAAAAATAAATGGCATTTCAAAGTCTGTTATTGTGACAGGCCTTGCTGGCATCAATTATCTCAAAGTATAACTTATTGGCAAGTTTGCACCCATGGTAATTATTTTATTTGAGATTGCTCTAAGATAGTAAACAAATGTTGTAAGAACACTCTTATATTTGGGGATCATAATAACAGGGTAGATGCAGTGCATTTGTGGCCAGTCTGGCTCTAGATCATTGTCCAGAGTTGTAAGATTGATAAATGAGCTCCCACTGCAGGCCTCCCAGACTCAAATACTACGTGTGTGTGTGAGAGAATCAGTCTGCCAAATATTACCACAAGTTACTCACCAAGGGCGTCTCTGGAGCAGGGAAGCCTCAGGGCAGGAGTCCCACATGGGAAAGCCCAAGATTAAGAAGCTGTAATCCCACACAGTCACTACCATAAAGGAAGTAAATGTATTTCTTTACACTTTTAAAATGTGGTGCACTCTAGTTTAAAGGGCGAATATATAGCTCATTTGTTTTGGCAAACTGACATGGAAAGTAGTTGCTCATTGGCCGCATATGTTTAGTAAAATTAAACAGGCAACTGTGTTACCCAATACCATTATGGTCTATATCTGTATATTATCTATATCAGTCCCTTGTAGTATGTTAATCTTTCCTATTCTTCTTATGCCTTCTATTGAAAGACTTTGGGACTTTCGAAGAACAAAGGTTTCACTTTTCTAATAGACACATCAACGTAAGCTACAGTGGTCAGTGTGGATCAGTTGTCATGGCACTTTCTATAAGGTGAATCCCACACACTTAAGATCCTCCAAATGTGAAGCCTTAGGTAGTCAGTGAATAATTGATGCTAAAGATTACGACTGAGAGAAACTCTAGAGGCACTGACCTCAGGAGCAGCCCTGCAACTTGACACTATGCCTTGACACCTCTGACTGGGACATCTAAAAGACGAGTGCAAAAGATTTGAGTGAGTCAGGATCCGAACAACATTTGGACCAAGAGGTGATGGGGTCAAAGCAACATGCCACCAGAGAAGAGCTTTTGTCATCACTCTAGCTTGTCATTGTACCTCTCAGTTTTCTCATGCTGGGAAAGCTGTCTAGTCATGAGCTATCCATCACTGAAATAATGGTCCTGCTTAAAGGCAAAAGAGAATGTATGGGAAGTGTTCCAGCAATGCAACAGAGAAAGACTTGTTGCAATGATGGAAGTTTATACAATATTCCACAGTTCTTTTGTCTGTCATCACCAGTCACATCTCTTTTAGATCGCAGTATATTGAACGCATTTATCCATATTCCATAATCCATTGTGAGTGTTTAGTCCCGAGTCTGTGTTATGGCTGTCTGAGGTCTGGGCCAGGCCCTCCACGTCCTCTCTGATGAGACAGACATTCTTGGTCCTTCTCTGACTCCTGGGGTGTGTCTGGCACAACACATGACACTTGAAACTCACACTGAGATAGACCTGTGCCACATTCACAGTCAAACTGTCCACAAGAATACAATAGAAACATGCTTTAAAAATGTGACAATGTAATGCCAAAGACCTTCATGGTACTTTCTGAACCTCTACAAAATGTAAATGAATGAGAAACTGCCCTGTTGCAGCTGTTGCTTTTCACTCCATTGTGTCCGCCACTGCCATGTTCCCAGATGTAGATACAACCAGGTGCAACGTAAGCCTTGACCAAAGTGGATTTGTGCTGTGTAAGGCAGCAGGATCAAACACCAGACTTCTTTCTATTTCACTCAGGGTTTTGCAGCTTTGTGCTAAACTTTCTCCATCTCAAAGAGGAGCAGAGTGAATAACAGGATTTATTCAGCTCTCCCCTCTGCTCTTTGTCCAGTGACAGACACACCTCTTTTCCCCTTGGCCTTTCAGGCTCAGTCCCCCACAGTCCCCTACGCACCCTGGCCAAATCCCTTTTTGATAGATTTTACAGTCTCACACTGTTGCAGTTATGTGGCATTACAAAGACAAACTTACACCTTAATATATAATACCAAGTTCAGTGAAGAGCCAAATTGTTATGTAGAATTTTCCTCTTCACTTATAAGTTGCAAACAGAATGACTTCATTCACCATAGCAGCTGATGTTCTCTTTCAACCTTGTAATTACTTATAAGTAGCTTACATTGGCTAAAGTGTGTAACATGCAGATTTTGAATGGAGGAAGCTTGAGACTAAGCCTCTTCCCCCTTTGTCTCAACCAATTCTCATAAAATAACTAGGATAAGCTTACCACTGTATATAATGTGTTCTATAATGTAATTTCATCTTGTGTAGGAATGCTTCCTGTCCTTCTGCTTCCTGGACTGATCCTGGCTCTGTCCATCCCTGGCACTACATCTGCGTCAGCCACACTCAAATTCCTGGAGGAGACAGTGAAGGTGGTCAACGAGAGTTCGGACAGCGTGATCAGACTGACTGTAGGGAGGGAAGGTGACCCCATAAATGTAACAGCTTTGGTTCGGGTATGACAATTTCATACTTAGCCTAATAAGTAATCCCCATCTGGTCATTTGAATAGTAGCCCAATGTAAATTTGCTTCTTTTGTATATATATTGTAGCTGGAAGGAGAAGATACAGGGGATTTTATAGACCCAGTGCGTCCAGTCATTCTGACGGCCAATGAATCCAGTAAAATCATTTTTATTTCGGTGAAGGATGATAACCTCCCAGAAGCAGACGAGACTTTTACATTCACACTTGAAATTCAGGTGAGTGTCCAAATATATGTGTTTCTTAATAATAATAGTGATAATGTTTGGTTTTATATTGTTCACTCAAAGTTGCTTCACAGTATCATTCATTAGGCCTGTTCATTCATTGCCCTAGAGTGTTTTGAAGTAATTTTGTTAGATAAATCTTAGAAACATTTGAGTCTTGTTTCAATATTAATGTGTTAAATGTGGACAAAAGGAAATTGTGTATAAGCTGCTTTTGTGCACCAGCTGCGGTTGTGTGGTGTTGGCATTTTGTGTAAATACGTTGTTGGTCTTTCTCATGGTTTTGTTGGTGTTTCCATAACAACCAGAAATTCCTTACACGCAGATTCAATCTCCATGGGTTGTAGTATTTTCTTGTCAAAGATGATTGATGAACTTATGATTTTTTTCTATAAAGCTCAAGTTGCTGACTTCAAAGAGTGCTGCAGTTCAAAACAGCCAAATAAATGGACAATTTGTTTCTTTGTACAACTATGAAATGTATTTCTTGAATGTTTTGGTTGTATCTCAGTTGAAAAGGCCCATATTTAAGATGCCTCCAGAGTGAAACACCATATGAGGCCCACTTAGCCCCTCTGTTTATACTGCAACAAACCTTGCAAAAGCTTCCCTATCACTTTCCTAAAGATAGTTTGGGGGATTGCTGTGGCTTTCAGGGCATGTCAAATTCATAAGATTTTCTTTTTGCTATCATTAGAGCTGGCCAATATGACAAAAAATGTATCACTATTTTTTCCCTCACATTCATCGGTCTCAATTATTGATTCAATTGTATTTCAACGTATTAAAAACAAATACAAAAACTGACAAATTTCTTATTTCATTGTCTGAACTGCTGCTCCAAACTACATGCATTTACTGACAGAGGATTGGTGGTAGACCTTTCGATTAAAAAGACCCAAGATGCTTATTGATGATTATAAATGGCCTATTCTCAATCTGTCTTAAATTATATTAATTGCACAGTGCTAGTTGTTAACCATTTAACAATAAAGGCCATACCGGCTTGTCAAAGGCTGATTTCATCAGATCTCAGAAGCTAATCAAGGCTGGGCATGGTTTGTACTTGGATGGGAGACTGCTGTGGTGTGTGCTTGAGTGTTGGTGGTGGTCAGAGGGGCCGATGGTGCAGACTGGTACCGTCAGTCTGCCCTGGGGCAACTGTGGCTACAATAGTAATTTACCATCATTGAGTGTAGAGTGAATGCATAATGCACTGTAAAGCGCTATATAAGGGGTGTCCAAAGTTTTCTCCTGCTAATGAATGTGCATTAACAGGCTGAGGGCCAAAACTAATGACAGTTTCAAATATTCTTCCACAAAGAAACGTATGATTAAATTGACTTAGGATTGCCCTTCTTTCCATCTCCTGACAGTCTTTTCAATACAAAATTTAATCAATAGCTCAATAGATTCTTCTTAAAATCTCAGAGCCCCATCGTGGGCCAAATTAGACTCTTTGGAGGGCGCCACTTTGGGCACCCCTGCACTATATAAATCCAATTACTAATTAATGAATAAGTCATTCATTCATTAAATAATAATTAAAGTTGTAAGGATGTGTAGTTTTCATTCTTCAAGTCATGATCCACTTAAATGTTGCCAGGTTCTGTTCAAACACTGAAAACCAAAAAATATGTCAGATCATAGTATATTTTAAATAAAGCCCCCCAAAATAAATCCACTGTTAACAGATCACTTTTGAGAGGGACCTGTTTCTCAAAGTCTTGGAGTCACTTAAAACTCCAGGAGAATGTACGTTTATTGGGACTTTTGTGCCAAATCCCAATAAACACAATACAGAACCTCAAGAGGAGTCCCACTGAGAAGCGCACTTGACAAATAACTGGACTGTGACCAGTGCTTCCTGTCTTTGTGCTGTCCCATCAGGGCTCCTCTGTGGGAATGCAGAGATGGGGTGTAGGTCAGAACACAGCAGACTTTCATAAATGTTTGTATTTTCAGATATTAAACTGTGTAATACTTTTAATCATAATTTTCATTTTTGTTTCCAGGACTCTTCTAATGGCGTTACAGTTGGACAACCCAATAAAGCCTCAATCACCATTCTTTCCAATGACAATGCCTTTGGAATTATATCTTTCAATTCTGTAAGCCTGTCATAATTCATTCATAATAATACAAAATACAATGTTAAATGATATATGTACATTTCACTGTGTTGTTTTGTGCCTCTCTTTATTTTTCTCAGACAGCGGAGTTAGTAGTCACTGAACCCAGAGGGACAAACCTCAGTGTGCCTTTGACACTAGTCCGACAAAAGGGAACATATGGCACTGTGACTGTTTCATTTGAGGTGGTCCCAGTCAACACAAACCGAGCCAGTGATGACCTAAGCCCAGACCGGGGAAACATCACTATCCTTGTGGGACAATCCTCTGCACAGTTCAGCATTGTAATTAAAGATGATCAGGTACAACAGAAATTCAAAATGTCTAATATTTAACCCAGTGTGTTTTAAAATATTGTTTCTTCTGTCTCTGTTCTTCAGGACCCTGAAGATGATGAGGTGTTTTTGGTCAAGCTCACAGAAGTCGCAGGGGGTGCTCTCTTGGGGGATGCCAGCAGTGTCCAGTTGAGGATTTTGCGTAATGACAGTCCACTGCGTTTCACACTCACATTTCTGACTGTCCCAGAGTCTGCTGGAGTGATCGCCCTCAACGTCACACGTGGGCAAATGAATGAGGAGGACCCACTAGTCGGCTCCTTTGACTCACAAGTGAGATTTTAGCTGTACACATTAGCCATATTACATGATTTTTTTTTTCCTTTGTGGTCAATTTGTTATTCTTTCTTTGCTTTCTTTTGCTTTTTAGAGACAGTAACAAATTCAATAGAGTTTTCACTTAAAAAGAGTACTGTAGCCCTATATCAAGTACTGACATTGTACACTGGTTAAACAGCAAGCATTTCTAGAATGTAGTAACTTTTCACCCAAAAGTCATCTCCACAACTAATGCTACTCTACTTATTCTATCTAACTAAACATATATGTTCCTCCTCAGGTTTCTATTGATTACATGGTGGTACAAGCTGGTGCCACACTTGGGCTTGACTTCATCGACCTGCAGCCTACAAGAACTGTGACATTTGCACCGTTTGTCAACAAAACTAGTCTCCTCTTCAATATTAGTGATGACAAAGATCCAGAAATCGCAGAATCTTTCCAAATAAAGTTGTTGAAAGATACTATCAGAGGAGATGCAGTTTTAGTGTCACCCTTTGAGGTGCATGTCACTATTGAGCCGAATGACAAAGCTTTTGGAGTCTTGTCACTCAGCAGTAGCGTCGTAATACAACCACTTATTATAGATGAAGACCTCACATCAAGGTAATAATGTAAAAAATATGAAAATCTTATCCTCCATCATTTCCACTCATTATCATTATTTTCTCTAGATTTGAAGGGATTGTCATTGTGAGAAATGGGGGCAGCTTTGGGAACGTGTCGGTCAACTGGACTATAAGCAGAAACTCCAGCTCCAGCGATCCTGTGTCTGAGGATTTGCGACCTGATACGGGAACTGTAACATTCGCTGCTGGACAAGTGACAGCTGTGATTCCCTTAAACATTGTGGACGATGTTGTACCTGAAGAGGCAGAGGCTTTTGTGTTCAAGTTACTGCCAGACTCTGTCACTGGGAATGCAGAAGTGGATGAGCCAATGAAGGTATGCATGAACTGTATCCACATAGTAAGGATGGGACAATAAACAATTATATAGTTTACCGTGATAATTACACAATAATTGTTTGTGATACATTTTGTATAATTGTGATAATCACCAGCAAAGACTGTCACCATTATACCACCTGTCTATGCCATTTTAAATCGTCAGCAATTTTAATAATCATCATGATATTGCAGTTAATCACAATTATTTTGGCCATGATAATTGTGATGCAACATTTCAATATCGTCCCATGTCTTGTGCGTAGAAGGATCTGTTTGGTGGGTGCTCACTGTATGGGTTTTGCAGAAGGCTTAGCACATTATTAAAGAGCCATTGTGTTGTGGGTGATGCTTTTAGGTGGAAGAAAACAGTCCTGCTCTGTGTGTGTGTGGGTGATTTCACTTTTTTAGTTTGTATTGAATCCCTGTGTGGAAGGGCCCATGTGTGAAGATGTGGGCAGATCTAAGTCCTGACTAGGGCTTGTTCTTTGTGACGATATGCTATTTTCCTGATACCATATTGTGACTCAGTGCCTCTCTGCTGCTCTTTACTCAAATGAACACACTTTTCCGAACACACTCCTCTCATTGGTCAGTCCCTGGGTGAGTGACAGATGGATGTAACCAATCACAAAATCTCTAAAGCAGCAGATGGCTTTAGTGTGCACATAAGGAAAATACATGATTTGTCATAAAATCAAAACCATGAATCCTTTTGCCATATTGCACACCCCTTGTCCTGATCAAGTCTTATTGCCTGGGATCAAGTCAGGCTTTAGTTACAGAGTACCTCAATGTATTGTTTGTAAAGTGGCTATATATATAAATATATATATAACACATACATCCGCACCCATTTTTGTCCAAGATGTTCAGGCCCTCCGTCTGTTACCTTTTAAAAATAATAGTTTTGCTAAGGAAAGGGGGGAATGCGTGGTTTAAATTAGTGTTCTGAGCTTGGCTATTCTTGTTATAGTAAATATTTTAAGTTGCCATAATAAACACTTTGTAACAGGGAAACAGCATACAAGCAAACCCCAAAGTACGTTGATGGAAAGTCTGATGTGTGTTATTACGGCCCTAGTGGATAAAAATAAAGCACTTCATTTTCTCTTTTAAGCACAGAAGCTAATTTGTTTACTAAGGTCTTGTACACCAACGCTTTTATAAAGCATGGATGTTGTATTGTTCACCACAGTCACCACATAGTATACTTTTCATCATTGATTTGACATTTGTTTCTTTTTTGCTGTTTATTTTCAGATGGTGTTTTACATCCAGGACAGTGACGACGTCTATGGGTTTTTCCAATTTGATTCAAAGAAAGAACAGAGGATCCAGAGCCAGCCTGAGGGGCGATACTTGTCTCTAAACTTGTTGCGCGGTGGTGGTACTTTGGGTGCTGTCACTGTGTCCATCACAGCTCTCTATA
>KN485895.1:128406-241067 GCA_000787095.1 Periophthalmodon schlosseri
GAGTTCCAACACTGACAGGGAGATCCTGTTGCCTGGTCAAGTTAGCACAACAGCTGACAGAGCCGCGGATGACATTCCATCAGAACTGGAGGATTTCTAAATATTTATACCCTTTAAGCATAATGCAGCGTACTTTGTGTATTATGTTAAGTTGTCTAGTCTAAAATGAACAAAATTATTTATCTCTAAAGGTCACAGAGGAGGGGTCTACTATATCCTGCGTAATTGAGCGTATGCGTGGATCTCTGGACTTTGTTTACATAAACTACACTGTCACCCAACTGGAGAGCGTGGACAACAGTACTCCAGCTTATCAGGACTTTGTTAATGCAACTGGTGCTGTGGTTTTTGCTCCTGGACAGCGCTCTGAGGTATGTCTGCAATCCCAATGGACAGTGTTTAAAACATATAAATTATCACCTCTATCTAGTGGTGATTTGTGTAATTTTGTTTCATTAAACCACTGCACTGCCTAACATTTTTGTACTGCATACATTACATTACCTTTCTTCAGGTGCTGAACTTGCTGGTTTTTGATGACAACCTCCCAGAGCTGATTGAGTATTTTAAAATTACCTTGGTATCTGCTGAATCAGGTGATGGGAAACCAGGTTCTACCCCAACCAGTGGGGCAAGCATTGACCCATACAATTCTGTGAACACCGTCACTGTGGCAGCCAATGACTATCCCTATGGTACATACAATAGTTTAAAAGAACACTTGTCTTTTCTTAAATTTTTAATCATTAACACACATTTTACAGGCCTGTTGCAGTTTGAGCCAACTATACCTGCAAACGGTTTGATCCCTCCAGCAACACAACCAGCTCACATTACTGTGAACGAGGAAGATGGAGTGGTCCATTTGCCAGTGGCCAGAGCTCAGGGCCTTTTGGGCAGGGTCATGGTCAGCTATAGGACTGTTCCCTTTACAGCCTCCAGTCCTGAAGACTATGAGGTCAGAATTATACATTTAATGACAAATCATTACCATCATTACTATTACTTGAGTTTAGTTTATAATATTTGAATTTATTGTACCGGTATCTTTGTATGTTTACACACATTTTTATTGTAGGATTCAGACGGTCTACTGGACTTTCTTCCAGGCGAAAGATTGAAGTTTGTTAACATCACTATCGTAGACAATATTGCGCCTGAGCTCGAGAAAATTTTCAGAGTGGAGCTTTTTAATGCAAATGGAGGTGGGTACCAATGTTATGAATGTAGAATGAATATTTTAGCATAACTCCCAATTAGTGTTTGACCTTGACCCTGTTCTTTTCTTTATGAATTGGTGTCTGGTTTATGTGCTGTGCTGCCTGCTTTACACCTGCCTCCCTCTGCTCCTGTGCTTTGGCTCTTGCTCTTCTTGTGTGGCTCTCACTGCACTGACACTCATGTGATCCTGTGTGTGATCCATCAGTGGATCAGTGGCTTAGTGAAGAGAGTGGTAGTGGAGAAAGTGACTTTGACTTTCTTCTCCCATCACATCTCCATCACGGTAAGTCTGCCCTGCTTTTGCCCATTTACTGCTTTTACAATGCTTCTTTCACAGGCTGTGCTTAAATGTGCACTCAAAATCTGATTTCTGGAGTAGTCTGATTTAAATCTAATCTTCTGATCCCCCAGACTATTGACATCAGATGTTACGATTAACATTTTAATAATCTGTCAACTCCAGCAACTGGATAATAATCAGATTTTTGTGTGCATGTAAACATAGACATTGCTTCCTGAATCTACCTCCAGCAATGTTTTAAATGATTCTAGTTACAATAGAGAAATAGTTACTGTGTGTGTTTGTGCACCTCAGACACATTATATTGTGTGTGACATTTACATTGCACTGTGACCCATTGAAGTTCTCACATAGAGAGATGTGGGAAAAGTAAATATTGTGTCATGTGCTGCCTTGAAGAGTTGATCTAGTTACCAATTCTTCACTTTTTTTATTTACATGAAATGAAATGATTGTGTTCATTGCTGAGATTATTTTCTTTTACAAAGCTTTTGTTATGTTTTACTAAAATATACTTTGTTTATAGCCAGCCTGGGTGTGGCCTCCCGCCTCACTGTCACCATCGCAGCCTCTGACAATGCTCATGGGGTTTTTGATTTTAACCCCAATTCTCTCTATGTAACTGGAACAGAACCTGAGGATGGAAAAAGTACTGTTTTTCTTCAGGTTTGCTAAACCCACAATTGAAAAACATATCTGGAAATGTATATATAGCGATATAAGTTATTGATTGGGTTGATTTATTAGGTGGATCGCTCATTTGGGGACCTCTCTAATGTCACTGTCTACTGGGAGGCTGACCCCAGTTCTGAAGGAGAGATCGTCACCCGATTTGGAAATCTTACTTTTAACGTTGGACAGACATCAGAGAACATCACAATCCTTGTAGCTCAGGACGAGGTTCCCGAATTGGACACAAGTTTCACTGTTTCACTGGTCAAAGTTTCCGATGGTCGGCTGGGTTTTCAGACAGCTGCCACTTTAACTATACTGGCCAGTGATGATCCATATGGCGTTTTTGTGTTTGCCAATGCCACTAAGCCCATCTGGATCCCTGAAGCTGACTCAACTGTGACCTTTACAATCCTTAGACAAAAAGGCTTAATGGGAGAGGTAATTGTTCAAAAATCATAACTACCTACGCAATAATGATAGTAAAAAATGCCTCACACTCTATGTTTATATTTTTTGCAGGTGATGGTAACATTCGCAACATTGACTGAAGCTGAACCAGCCCCTTACGCAACCCAGAGAGTTGGACGCGCCACTGAAGGCCTAGACTTTGTTCCCCTTTTTAGTTCAGTTGTGTTTCTGGCCAATCAGACTGAAGCAAATATCACACTACATATACTTGATGATGATCTCCCTGAAAGAAATGAGTCAGTGTTTGTGAAATTGATCAGTGTTCAGCTCATCAAAGGCCAACAAGACAGGACTGGTAATTAAACTGATTTTTATTCTTATATGTTTTCTCAACTCATGATAGTGATACTCATGATGATCAAAATCCTGTTTCTTGTACCCCCAGTTTTAAATTCTCCTTCTCTGGGACCTATATCAAGCATTGTGGCCCAGGTCATAATTGAAACCAGTGATGACAGTTCTGCAGTGCTAGAGTTGTCTTCCTCCACAGTCACTGTCCCTGAAGAGTTCAACGGACCATTTCTGAAAGTCACTCGGACAGGAGGGATTTTTGCAAGTGTATCTGTGAAGTTTGATGTAATGGATGGCACCGCTAATATCAGTAAGTTCCTCAAAATATAGCAAGCAATCAACCAGGAGTAACCACATGACCGAATAACATAATTGAAGGGTTATGTCAACAACAACATTTACTTTTCTTACAGAAAATGACTATATAGTGGCCTCAACTGATGTTCTTCTACTTGAAGGGGAAACTAGTAAATATATCCCCATCTTTGTCCTTGATGATAACGAGCCTGAGATAGAGGAGACCTTTCGTGTGGTACTCAATAATGTGACCACTGGAGGCGCTGTTCTTGGTCCACTCACTCGGGCAACCATTACCATAATGCCTTCTGATGATCCTTTTGGTGTCTTTGGTAAATAATATTTTCATCATGTTTCAATTTTTTTTTTCTTATATATGTAATAAGATCTATCAAAATGTGTTTCCAATTTCTTTGTGCTTTTATGTAGCTTTCCGGGCTGATCCAGTCACAATAGAAGAACCAGTTTCAAACTCAACTGAAGTTACGCTGCCTATAGTCCGTAACGCTGGGATCACTGGTACTGTTATAATTCAATGGCAGGCAACAGTAAATGGTCAAGTAGCTACAGGAGACATCAGACCCACTTCAGGAGTTGTGAGCTTTGCACCGGGAGACACCCTAAAGTTACTAAAAGTGGAGGTTTTACCTGATGACGTGCCTGAAATTGCAGAGGTAAGTTAACATGCACTGGCCCCACCGACAAACACTCCTCACCAAATTCACTACTAATATATTTGTTTTCTAGGTAATAAAAGTGGAGCTTACCAGTGCTAGCAATGGAGGGAGAATTGGTGCCAACAAGTCCGTGGATATCATAGTCCCTGCCAATAATAATCCTTACGGGACAGTCTATTTTGATCAGTCTGTTTACCTTGTCCAGGAGCCTTTGGAGGGCGTTTTTAGAGCCAACATTGCTGTACGCAGAAGGTACTTAATCATTGTCAGTTTAACATTTTTCTACTTTTTACTTTGTATATTCATCATTTGATTCATGTCTTTCAGTGGTGGACATTTTGGCCGTTTGGAAATAATTTATAGCACTTTTGAGACTGACTTGGTTGGCTCTGCTCAAGATCGTGGCCAAGACCTTCTGGTGTATTATGAAGCACAAAAAACAGGAGTTGTATCTGGCATCACTCAAAGGGCAGTGAATGTGACAGGCCAGAAAGACCCAGTTAGTGCCTGTGCAGCTGTGTGCCTGAAGGAGCGCACCTGCCAAGCCTTCTCCATATCACCCGTCGCTGCATCCTCATCATGCATTTGGGTCACTTCGGCTGCTGAAAACCTAATACCAAATCCCCAGTTTCTGACTTATGTGAAAAATGCCACTGCTGCTGCTGTACTGTTCAGTGGCCAGGCAGAGGCAAACACTGACTACACCCCTCTGACCAATCAAAGTGCTTTTATGGAGGACGGGGCAGAGTTGACCAACCTCACTGTGCCAATACTGACTGATAAGGCTGCTGAAATGGATGAGAGATTTTCTATTCAATTATTAAAGGCAAGTTACTATATTAAAGCTGTGTTTGCGCTCATGTTTAATACGTCTACGTTTGACTGAAATTGTTGATGCATATGGAATTCGAAAGAATGGCATGTGAGATTGACAGGTAGAGCGGTGCAGCGTCTGCAGTGAAGTGGTCACTGTATCGGACTGTGGTGGTAAAGAAGGAGCTGAGTCGAAAGACAAAGCTCTCGACTTACCTGTCAATCTACGTTCCTACTCTCACTTATGGTCATGAGCTTTGGGTAATGACTGAAAGAACAAGATCACGGATACAAGTGGTCAAAATGGGTTTCCTCCACAGGGTGGATGGGCTCTCCTTTAGAGATAGGGTGAGGAGCTCAGTCACACCGGAGGAGCTTGGAGTAGAGCCACTGCTCCTCCACATTGAGAGGAGCCACCTGAGATGGCTCAGGCATCTGTTCCGGATGTCTCCTGGATGCCTCCCTGGGGCTCAGGCTCTGTTCCGGATGTCTCCTGGATGCCTCCCTGGGGAGGTGTTCCAGGTATGTCCCACCGGAAGGAGACCCCAGGGAAGACCAGGACCTGCCGGAGGGACTGTCTTTCGGCTGGCCTGGGAATGCCTTGGGGTCCCCCCAGAGGAGCTGGAGGAAGTGTCCGGGGTGAGGGAAATCTGGGATTCCCTGTTTGGACTGCTGTCCCCCTGACCCGGCCCCGGATAAGTGGAAGAAGATAGATGGATGGGCACATGCAATTAGCTTTGAAAAGGCCATCGTAAATGTTTTTATATGCCCTGCTATTCAGTCTCAATGCTTATTGATATAAATTTCTTTCTGCAGGTTCAGTTGGTGAATTTGACTGTGGCTCCAAAAAACTTGCCTACCATTGGTCAGCCAGACAAAGCTGAAGTGATTATTGGGATGAACGGAGATGCTTTTGGTGTATTTGTGATATACATCCTTAGTCCCAGTGGCACTGATGAGGGGCGCTTTCTGGAGGTGAGGGAGGAGTCTATGTCAGAGGTGCCATTGGTGATTGAACGGCGTGGAGGAAACGTGGGGACTGTCAGTGTGGAGTGGAGAATAGTCGGAGGTAAAGCCACACCAGATGAAGATTTCACTGGTACTGGAGGCACTCTCGTCTTTGATGGTAAGTTTGAGTTGAGAAATTTGCTTCATTATAATTGTAAGAAGTTGCAAGTTTTATACATTTTGTAATCGATTGTCCACAGGGGATTTGAAGAAGACAGTAGTTATCCAAATCAAGGATGATGATAAACCAGAAGACAGTGAAGACATCATGATTGGTCTTGTAAATGCAAAAGGAGGAAGTCGTATAATGCCCAGCTCTGACTCTGTAACTATTGTAATACTTGCCAATGATAATGCAGCTGGGGTAATCGGTTTTCACCCAGGTTCACGTTCTGTTGTTGCAAGAGAGGGTAAGTTTCAAAGTCTTTATATTCAGCATGATATAGACTTAAAGGATTAAATGGCTGAATGGCATCCCACTTTATTCGATAGGCCAGACTCTGTCCTTGCTGGTGGAGAGGACAGCTCCAGGTTTTGGAAATGTCACGGTGACTTGGACTATAACAGGACCTAGAGTGGGACGAACATTCACCCAAACATCGGGAACACTTTTCTTTGCAAAGGTTATTACAGTTATTTTTTTTATATATACATCATACGTTTATTTTGATTCCAATTGAAAGTGTTTTTTTTGTTTTTTTATGTATTTATTCAGTGTGAATATAATATAATGCACTTGTGGTACTTTTAGGGACAGCTGAACACCACAATAGTTTTGGACCTTCTTGATGATGCAGCTCCAGAGAACAAAGATGAATACCGAGTGTTACTGTCTGACATTCAAACCTATGGTAAAACATTAAATGCTTAGTATGTACAATGCAATTTTTCTGAATAATCTTGTGTTTTCCCGCACAGGAGTTGGGGTGACAGGCCATGCTGCTTTGGATGTTGAGGGCAGAGAGTCTTTAATTACCGTGGACACTAGTGACGAACCGTTTGGCATGTTGACCATTGCTCCATCATCCCTTATGGTGACCACAGAGGAACTTGACAAGATTATAAACATCTATATCAACAGAGAATTTGGTGCATCAGGTTGGCCCAAATGTGAACAAGACTTGACTTTTTCCCATGTCTTTTCCAACTAGTCTCTAAAATTACATGTGATTATTTTGTCCAGGAGCTGTGAACATTTCTTATGAGGTCATTAGAGGATCACTCCAGAACCTGTCCCAAGTGGAGGGTAACCTTGCCGACCCTGGAAAAGATTTTATTGCTGAAAGTGGATTTGTCATTCTTCAAGATGGGGAGACTTCTGTTGCCATTCCCGTCACTATACTAGATGTAAGCATTCTGGCCTATTTCTGTATTTATATTATAATTTAATGACACAACTACTATTTCAATTTCAGGACAATATTCCGGAAATAAGAGAGTTTTTCTTGGTTAATGTGACATCTGCAGTGCTGATTACAACTCTTGCTACAGATCCCCAACTTGGTAAGGCATTAAAATTGATTTACAATCACTTCTCAGTTTCCTAAATCTTTCTCATCTGATCTGTTTGTCTTTTATAATGGTTAGAGACTGTACATTGCACATTGTCAGGTAAAACACAACCTCATTGCTTATTGCTTATAGGCTTTCATTAAATGGCAAATTGCACTAGATCTGCTGCTTGTGAGACCTACCATTGCCATGTAGTTTATGGGAGCATCTTCTGTTTTTGCATAATTTTAGAAAGTGGTGAGTTGACAGAATACATCCTGGAGCCTCCCTGAACACTAAGGGCATACTGCCTGGAGACACTGAGTAAATACACAGCCCTCTTTTGGTAACAGTTATTATGTGGCTTGGATAGCCGGATTGATGCTTTCCATGATTGAGGAAGCACAGGGATTTGGTGGTAGCTGAGTAGCACTGTGTGGTATATAGAGAGAAAGCCAAGCTAAACCCGTAGATGGCCTCCCAGAGCCTCAGCCATAGAGCACAGACTTTCAGGGGGTCATAAATCAGTCCATCCTAAAGACTTTCTTCTCATACTCCCAGCCCACGTTGAAACCATTCTTGGCTTCATTAATTTGCTTCTTTCTTTCGTTGTCAATTGCTGTCTTGCTGCCTAAAACCCTATAATACTTGGTTAAATAATAAAATATGTATGTTTTTTGCCTTGTTTTAAAGATGCTGCTGGCTTGGTGGCTGAGATCATCATTGCTGCTAATGATGGTATTAGAGGTGTCATTGAATGGACAAATACAATGTAGGAATACTTATTATTATGTTACATTTATACCTGCATTGATTATGCTTCATTTATAAATATGTGTTTTTATAGGTATGAAGTCAATGAAACAATAGGGTCCTTGACTTTAGTGGCCTACAGGAACAAAGGAACCTATGGCAACGTGTCACTTATCATTACAGCTCAGAATTTAGAGGCTCAACTGGGATTGGACTACAACATCAGTGAAACTGTATGGACACATATAAATAACATTAAATACTCATATGTTACATATTTATACTAAATAGTGACTTCCCTTTCTCACCCACAGACTCTGCACTTTGTTGATGGTGAAAGACTGAAATTTGTAGAAGTACAGATCATTGATGATCTTATTCCAGAGAGAGCGGAACGATTTCAGTTGATACTGTCTCAACCTTCCGAAGAAATGGTCTTGGGCACTAATACAACAGGTACAGTTTTGGCATACAAACAGAAAGCACATGTTTTATGTTTATGGTATGTGTCCAAAACAATATTATTTTACTTACAGCCACTGTGAATATCCAGGCTAGTGATGATGGAAATGGAGTTATTTCATTCAACACCAGTGAGGCCTTTGTTTTAAAAGAGCCAACTGCAGCGTCCGGACTGGGGGAGAGTATGGCCAGTATGTATATTGTGCGTAATCCAGAGAAAGGCACATATGGCACGGTCACTGTGCAGTTCACCATCACTGATGCAAACGGCAGCCTAGCGGACAGTGACCTGAGTCCAGCACAGGGAGTTGTGGTGTTTGATGAAGGAGTGAGGTTTAAGGTGGGAGATAATGATTGAGCTACACAAATATTATAAGTCACATAAGAGTTATTTACAATCAATAACTGATTTCTTTGTGACAGACACTTGAAATTCGGGCTGTTTTGGATGCGGAGCCTGAAGCAAATGAAACCTTTATCATGGTTTTGTCAAGTCCAACAGGAGGTGCCAGACTTGGAGATCAACTTGAAATTTCCATCACCATTTTAGAGAACATTGCACCATCTGGTTTATTTAGAATTGGACCTACTCTAAACAGGTGTGGTTCATAAACATCATTATGCAAAGGAGGGTATTACAAAACTCAAATACTTAAAATGTATTGTTTCTGAACAGAACAAGAACTGAAGTGGTGGCCGAGGAAGGCAGAACAGTATTTCTCACTGTGTCTCGCAGCAATGGCCTCGAGTCATCTGTCAGTGTGGAATGGGAGGCTAAGTCTGCCACTGCTTTTACGTCTGGTAAGTTTACTGCCACTTACCTAAACCATTACAATGTTCTATATTCTTTTAATTTTTTTTTTCTTATGAACATAGGTGGCCCCTTCCCAAGAATTGGAGTGTATCAGAGTTTTGAAGACAGCTCGACCGCAGCTTGGTGCTCAGTCCCAAGTGGCCTCTCTCCTCCTCTTACAATGAGGCTCGATAAGAGGCCAGCCATTGGATCATCACACACACTGGCCACACTCCACCAGTGGCAAGGTGTTTTTGTGCCAATTATGGTATGACTTAATATCAGTTAATTAGATTTCAATTTCAGTATTTTTCCTCTAATATTCTGATTATCCCTTTTTGTCCAGTCTGTTAAGATTCAGAATCCAAAGTCCTGTGTTGGTTTTGCACACAATGACACCACCTTCATTGGGATCACACACAGCGGCCCACCTTTCAGTCCTGCTGCCAATTTGAGCATCTTTAAATTACACCAAGACCTTAACATTACATTGGTATGTTTAATACAGTGTCAGATGAGCTTTTAGTTTATGTATTGTTTAGTTTCTGTTGCCTTTACCTATCTTTACCTATCTCTTAGGAACAAACCGTTGGTATTGAAGCATCTGATGTTAAGCACTTTTCCATTGACGGCAGAAATTATTTGGTAGCATCCAGTCAGGTATCAACTAAAATATTTTACTTTCAGATCTATTTTGTTATCTACCTAATAATAATATTGATATATTATAATTAATATCATCATATATTGATATTTTGACGCTTTTTTCACAGATTTTTATTTGGACTGGAGGCTCTTTAGCTCTTTCACAGACACTTGACTTTGAGCAGGACATTGTCAGCGTAACTACATTTACAGAAGCAGGTGAAGCACACCTCTTTGTGTGCATCAACCGTGAGACTGACAGCTGCAGCATCCTTAAATGGGCCAATGGCAGGTTTCAGGATCCACAGCCTCTTCCACTGACAGACAGAGGAGCCCAGGTGGAGCAGGTCCACACAAGGACAAATGATACTCTTCTTCTAGTTGTAATACCAGGTATATTTTAATTTAAATGTATTTGTTAACTTATGCATTTTATTGACGATAACTAATGGTAAAGACATAAAGCCATTAATGTGATTTTTTTATAAATGTATTTATTGGAGTAATATTGAGAAGGCAGCATTAAGAAGGGTACTGATTGTGCATAAAACTTGCCAAATCAATGGTTACTAGGATTTGCACAGAAAAGAAAAGAAGAAAGAATAAAAATTGTAACTGTTTTTGTAATCGGCTATAAATATTTTACTTAATTTAGTCTGAGTAAAAAAAAAAAAAATGAAGAAAAAAAAAAACAAATGTGAGGGATGTTGTGCAACATTTGTTGTGTATTTACTGGAAAGGCCTCAGTGTGGAAGAGGGCAGAACCACAAAGGTTGTAATTTGTATGGCATGGGTGTGTCAGGGAGACCAGTTCTTACTTTACATAAACATGTTATTTTGGCATCGAAGTACATGGATCTGTCTTTGCACAGGTCCTGCTCCGTCCTGTGAGGTGTTCAAACCTGGACAGAGAGTAACGCTCATTCAGTCCATTCCCCACCCTGACATCACCTCCATAAATGCCTTCAGTGATGCTTCAGGAGCAGGTAAGCATTTAAGCAGTACTACGTTTCTATTAAACTTGTCTTTTAAAACAAAGCAAATTTTACCTTTTTTTCAGCTTACATACTCCTAACTGGAAGAAATAGTTCGTCCCTCTATACCTGGAGATCGGATGTCAGCCTGTTCACTATGATCCTGAGGGCACCTCCAGCCAATAGCTATCTTTCTCTTGTGGTGCCCTCCATAAACAGCTCCAAGACTCTCATAATGTCTGCTGAGGACAATAGCTCAACTATTTATGAACTGACTTATGTCTCCAGCCAATCTGACTTTCTCCCCAGGTACCAACAAACATATTAAGCAACTGCACTATAATTACACTGGGCATCTAACATGTTATCTTTTTTTTAGTTTTGGTGAGTTGCTCTTTGCACCAGGTGTCAGTGAACTTGAGATAGCTGTGAATGTTATTGATGATGACATCCCAGAAGTGGAGGAGTACTTTTATGTCACTCTGAAAAATCCAAAGGGTGGAGCTGAAATTGGATTTGGTGGTCAGGTGACTGTCTTCGTCCCAACTAATGATGATGCCTATGGAGTCATTGGCTTCTCTCCTGTAAGTGCAAATAAACCTTTACAAGTCATTTAGTTGTTGTCACTGATTAAATGAATCATGTTTTTCTGTGGTCTAGGACTTCCTGTCTATTGAAGTTGAAGAAATGATGCAAGATTATCAAATAAACCTTATTGTGGAGAGGAGAAGAGGCACCTTTGGCAAACTGACAGTTCACTGGGCTGCTAAAGGCAATGTGTCTGACATCAAACCTGAATTGGGAGTGGTATGTGCTGTCTCTCTGCACACGTGCACATGCTGTAAGTTTAGGTATAATAAATTATTTTATTTTCCCTCATATAGATAACATTTGCCCAGGACCAGTCAGAAGCCAAAATCTCATTGTCTGTAATAGCAGACGGTATCCCAGAACTTACTGAGACCGTCATTATAACTCTAACTGATGTAACAATGGAGGTGCAGGACCTGAAGAATGTTGCAGTCATCAACAAGCAACTGGCTCAGGCTTTAATCACCATCAAACCAAATGGCTCTCCATATGGGGTCATTGGATGGCATCTGGACTCCCAGTTCACACAAACAAATGAGTCACAGAGTAAGTATATCAAACCCAAAATATGTATACTGTCGAAGTGACTGCAGTGTCCTTTACAAGCAGATAGTATAATAAGTGATTTTCAAATTGCCTTCAATTATACATTTGTATTTATTTTGTTTTCCTTGTTTATACACAGGAGGTGCAGTCAATGTTACTCTGTCCCTTGTCCGGGAGCAGGGTTCAATGGGTGATGTTGCTGTTCACTATCAAACCAGGTCAGCCTTGCATTTACCTCCCTCCAATCAAGCTACTGCGGGACAAGACTACATCGCCAGAACCAACACTGTTATAATGCCTGAGAGTGCAACTGTCGCTATTATTACAATTACTATTTTACCTGTAAGGACTACATTCATCTGTTTATAATTTTGATTAATGTCTTAAAGTTAACCATAATGTGTTATTTCAAGGATGACATCCCAGAACTTGATGAAAGTTTCTTGGTAAATATCACAAGTGTGGAGCTTGTTAGAGGAGCAGTGGGTCCAGGTCAACCCAGCGTGAAAAGGCCTGGACTGGAAATAGCACAAATTGTCATCCTGGAGAATGACGACCCCAGAGGAGTAGTGCAGTTAAATGTGACAGAGGTCAGAAATAAAACATCATAAATTCTACTATAATTACAGAAATATTATGAATGTGTATTTTCATTATTTCAACATTGTCTGTGCAGGATTTCCCAGGTGGAAAGTTTGCATATGAGTTGCCACCACCTGATAACACAGTCAACCTCTCAATTGCTAGACTTGCCGGCACAGTTGGAAGACTGGTTACATACTGGGAAGCAGAGCCAATCACTGCTGACGTCAATGATTTCAGTCCCATCTCTGGCAGTGTCACTTTTCTAGATGGCCAGGTAAATGAAAATAATGCTGAAGATAGATGCATTTGATGCCATACTGTGTAACATTCCAGGCAAAACCTTAACATCTCTGTGTAGACAACCAGCCGGCATACTCCCCACCAGAAAAGTTTAGTAGTGCAGCTTTTAATGTCTCTTTTATTTATGTTTCAGAGTAAAGCTGACATTGCCATCACTATTCTGGATGATGACAAAGTGGAGGCCTCTGAGACTTTTAGAGTAACTTTGCTTCATGTCATTGGCGGCGCACGACTTGGAGAGTTCACATCTATAGTTATAACAATACCACCCAATGACTCACGATTTGGACGCTTTGGATTTAGTGTATTAAAGGTTGGTCTCACTGTCTGTTACCATAAATATATCAACCAGATGAGCTGCCACAATTTTCTGCCAGATGACAATTTTACTATTTTTATTGAATATGCTGCTCTTGTGTTTCTTCTTCAAGGCTGTGGTCAGTGAGCCAGAGTTTGTAGATGATCCAGCTGCTGTGGCCACCCTGGTGGTGTTACGCTCCTCTGATGGTCTTGGGGCAGTGACCCTGAGGTGGCAGCTAGAACAAGGGGCAATTGAAGATCTTACACCTCTAAATGGGACCATTGTTTTTAATGAGGTAGTAAATGAAATATTTAAGTAAGATGTTAAAGAAACAAGTAAAGATGAGATAAACTTTATTTTCTAATATCACATCATTTTCTTCTATTATTCCTAAATGTTTACAGAATGAGACCATGACGACATTTGTAATTCGAGCCCTTGCTGACACCGTACCAGAAGGAGATGAGCACTTTAGCGTACAGCTGTTTCCTGTGGTGAATGATGTCGTCATTGACCCATTAAAAGGTTTGGTTTTATGATTATGACATAATGTTTTGGGATTTTAAAATAGTTCACCCATCATATTATCTAAATCCACTGCATTTATTAAGCACATTTTATCAACTTAACTGTTTCCAAAGTGCTACACAGCAAAAATTATATAAAAGTACAAATGGTAAAGATGTATCTAATTATCTAATAACTGTTCTAGGCATAGCTACAATCACCATAAATGCAGACAAAGCAGCCCTGGGAATTGTTGGAGTAGCTGAATCCTCCAGGAACATCCTTATTGGAGAGCCCAAAGGACTGTACAATGGGAGCGCTGCTGTCAGGTTAGTCAAGGCTTACACGTTCCTCGAATAATAGTCTGTTTTTGATTAATTTACACTTTAAGTCAATCTTACCTATGTACAATCAGTCTTGTGCGAGGTTCACCTGCATATGGAGAGGCTCAGGTATACTGGAACATCACACCAGCTAAACCCTCTGAGTTTGAAAGAATCTCTGGCACTGTGACTTTTAGAGATGGACAGTCTGTTGCCACCATCTATTTAAAGGTATTTATTCATTGTAAACAGCCTGTTCCACACCTCAATGACTGTTTAAAATATTCTTGTTGTTCTCTTCAGACTCCGGATGATGATATTCCTGAAGAACGCCAACAGTATCTACTTTCACTGACATCGGCAACACCGGGGCTGCAGATAAGTCCAGAAGCGAGGCAGGCCAGCATTACAATGGCAGCTAGTGATAACCCCTTTGGCATATTTGCATTCATTCAACATCAGGTTACAGCTTCTGAAGAGGAGGGAATGGTATGTTTCACACATTCAATATCATTAATGAGCTCTGCAAGTAATAAGCTGATTTTTATGTCTTTTAATTTTACAATTAACAGGTCAATGTGACAGTTACACGATCTTTAGGAGCTCTGGGCAGTGTGTGGTTAAGCTATGAGACCTCAGGGAGCACAGCTGTCAGTGGAGTGGACTTTATTTCAACTTCAGCACGACTTCTATTCAACCCAGGCCAAATTTCACAGCAAATTACCATTTATATCAATGATGACAACGAACCCGAGAGCCCTGAAATGTTCCTGCTTAATATCACTAAAGTGGAGCTTGTCAATATAAGGTAAACTTACAAGCGTTGCACCATGTGTGGCTTGCATAAAGTGTTCAAGGCTCATTCAACACATTCAACGACATGTCTCCCTCTACTGGTTAGTGGCATGGATTACAGCATAAAAGACTTTGGCCTTCAGCTTGACCAGCCTCCAGAGATTGGCAACATTTCTTCTCTTTCTGTCATTATATTAACAAATGACAACGCGAATGGTGTCCTGGAGTTCAGTCCAGGCTATATCAACATCACTGGTAAATAGAATTCCCAATTAATTGCAACTATTTATCCAGCTTTAACTGCTTTGCTAACATTATTTTTTGCATTCCAGTGAAGGAGGATGTTGGCTTTCTTTTGATCCCAGTCTTGAGGAAAGTGGGCACATATGGACTGGTATCAGCACAGTACATTTCAGTAGGGCTGAGTGCCACTCCAATGACTGACTACATCCTATATAATGGCTCACTGACTTTTATTCAAGGACAAAATACCAGCTACATAAATGTCACTATTATAGATGACCTGGACAGGTGAGGCTACAGTAAATACTTATAATGCCATACATAAACAACTCTATAATGGATTGTAATAAATGTATTCCCTTATATTTGCCAGTGAACCTGCAGAAGTATTCGAAGTTTTGCTCACAAGTGCCTCAGGGGGCGCTGTTCTTGGTTTGCAACACGTTGCAAGTGTCACTATTGCCAAGAGTGACTCTCCAAATGGTATGGTGCGCTTTGTCAACGAGAGCGTGATCACATTGGTCAACCCTAACTCCACAATGAGAATAAACCTTGTTCTAGAAAGAGCTAGAGGCCTAGTTGGAAATGCTACAGTATGTAAAATCTACCCCTGTCAAAACATGGTGTCCAATGCATTTATACCAGTCATTTGAAGTTTTAATGTTTATTGTTCAACAGGTTGCTTGGATGATTCGGGGTCCAAACAGCAATGAGCTCCTTCCTCCAGCCAATACAGATATTAGAGAACCTGTAAATGGGAGTTTCTCATTCAGAGATGGTGAGGAAAGTACATACACAATAGAGCTACGTATTCTTCCACATGGAGAAGTGGAAGTAGAAGAGACCTTTGTAGTAGAGCTCATCATTTTGTCTGGAGAAATGGATGTAGATCCTGAAGCGGGATCTATACAGTTAAAGGTATTTCCTTGTTTTAAAATTATTATGTAAATGTAACCAATTGAACAAATAATTTTTTTCTTACAGATTGAGAAATTTGGAGATCCAAATGGTATTGTTCAGTTCACTGAAGATGCTTTAAGAGAACGTGTTTACAATGAATCCACAGAAGAAGAAGGCCCTGTCAATATCACCCTGACAGTTACACGGAGAGAGGGGGTCATGGGCAACATAACAGTAAGACTAAAGCTTTATTCAGTCCCATGATATTCACTTTGTTACTCATATTGTTGTTTTTATTTAGATCCACTGGCAGATTGATAGTGACTCCGACACAACAGGCGACTTCTTGGCTCTAAAGGGTTCAGTGATCATTGTCGAAGGCCAAAGAGACACAGAAATCATCCTAAGCCTGATGCCTGATACAGTGCCTGAACTGGAGGAACTTTACATTGTCCAACTCACTACCGTAGAGGGTGGTGCTACGCTGGATGCTAATCCATATTTTACCAACACCCGCATAAGGTACTCGTGATACCTTGGGTGTATATCTGAGTTACTTTCACACTAATGTACTAATCACTATCTGTTACTATTAGGGTGCGGGCAAATGATGATCCGCATGGAGTTTTTACCTTAAACCCGGAGCATCAGTCTATTGTGATAATTGGCTCGGGTACAGAGACCAGAAGAGCTTTGATTATGAATGTGACGCGTCTGGCCGGGCTCTTTGGCAATGCCACTGTGGGCTACAGGATCAGAGGAGGGATAGACATGATCGACATTGAACAGATCCTACAAGGACAAGCACAGGGGAGAGTGGTGTTCAGAGATGGAGAGGAGTTTGCTACTGTAACTGTGCCAATTAGCAGCGAGGTAAGACTGATTTAACAGATTAAAATGCTGTATAATTAATAAATAATTTAACTAAATTTTTTGTTTTGTTTTATGTAGGTGTTTTTGCTCTTGGGAGATAGTTTTACTGCAGAATTAACTGATGTTAGACTTGTAAGCCCGACAGCTGGTCCTCCTCCCACTCTTCATTATGCTGATAATGTTGCTATGGTTTCTATACCTGAGAAAGCTGCCAATTCTGAAGTGAGTTTGCAGATTCTTTATAATATAACCTTTCTTCTGAACAAGAATGAAAAAAATATATTTTATCTTTTTTTTATCTAGGTTGGCTTTGCTTCCATTGCTCTTGGCATCTCAAATATAGACACAGGGGCATGTGAAGCAACAATAATTAGAACAGGACTGTTTGGGAACATCACAGTTGAGTGGAAGTCTGGGTACCCCTCAGGACTAGCCCCTCCTGGGTTCAAAATGGGACAAATAACTCCCAGCTCAGGTAAGATGGTACTCTTTTACTTAATATGGCAATGAATGTAAAATGTTCACCTCTTTAATGTCATGAAACACCTAGTCAATAAATCCCTTTTGTTCTCTGTTATCAGGCCTGCTGACCTTTGTCCACGGAGAAAAGGCCAAGACCATATCTTTGACAGCCACAGCTGATACTGTAGAACCTGCTGTGCATGCTATTCATATCACCAACACTACCTCCAGTAATGTAAAGCTCAGGTAATATTCAGCCACTCAACAAGAGGGCAGTCTCATGTACATAGTGTCTTGTGTATACGCCTTAATGCATACTTCATCCATTTTGTGTTTGTTTTCTTCTCTTGTCTATTTTTTCTATCTACAGGTCAGGATTCATTGTGGCAGAAATAGAACCTCTGGGGATTTACCAATTCACTTCCGATTCCCGTCAGATTGTTATTTCCGAGGATATCCAGACCATCACCCTCTATGTCCAGCGACTGTATGGCTCACGCAGCAACAGGACTCACTTGTATTATCAAACTCAAGAGGGCAGCGCAACAGCAGGACAAGACTTCACAGCGGTGTCAGATGGTCGTGTGCTCTTCGAATCCTCTCACCAAACCAATGCCTCCTTCCAGCTTTCTATACTGGACGACTCCTTGTCAGAACCAGACGAGTACTTTAACGTCAACCTTACTGACATCAACATGCCTTTTGTGGATTCTGTTTGGGCGGACACACCTCCTCGCTTCAATCCTAAAAACAGTTTGGCCACGATCACTATTCTGGCCAGCGACGTGACTGGAGGAGTGCTCAGTATTGGACCAGAACTGGTGCAAGTGAAGGAGGACAGAGATGATGAGACTCAGCAGGAGCGCAAGGTGCTCCTTAGGGTGCGCAGGTCAGACAGCGCCTCCGGGTCTGTCAGAGTCCGACTGCACGTATATGGAGGTGTGTATTGGTTTGGATGGTGAGGATGAAATATATAATTACCGTATTTTCCGGACTATAAGTCGCACTTTTTTTCATAGTTTGGCCGGGGTGCGACTTATACTCAGATGCGATCTATATGTGAAATATATGTTTTTCTTCATTATTATGCATTTTTTGGCTGTTGCGACTTATACTCCGGAAAATACAATATATATCACATTTGTCACACTTATACACTAATAATTTCTTTCACTTATACACTAATAATTTCTTTCACCATGATTTGAGTTCAGTTGATATAGAAATTGTTTTGCACAACTTTCAAAAACAAGTTAGTTAATTACAGCTTTTTTTTTTTTTTTAGAATAATGTATACTTTGGTACATAGGATTTATAACAGTCTTTTGAAGACTAAAATCATAAGACTAATCAATAATAACATCAATAACAATAATAACATTAATAACAAATATCTAATTTAAGATTGTTTGATAGTTCAAAAGTGTAATCTTACACATGTACAAATACAAAGAAATCTGTAGAAATATAATGTACATATTTTATTTCTAGAGGGAAGTACATCACCCTTTCCCTTTGCTCTGGGACCTGTCGGGACACTTGCTAAAGAGGATGAGGATTTCCACTTGCAGACCTTAGAAGTGTCATTTCAAGAGGGTCAGAATGAGTCAGAGGTGGTCGTCCTCATTTTGGATGACTCAGAGCCTGAGGGACCCGAGGAGTTCTTCATTTACCTCAGTGACCCTGAAGGAGGTGCTCAGATCACTGACCGCCCAGTGCAAGGGTTCAAGGCTTTTGTCAAAATCACCATCCTTGGTAAATATCAACATGATTTAGTTTTTGAAAACAATCTTCATGAGGCTATATTTTACTAATAATTAATTCTAATATTCATTTATTTTGTCTATGGCAGGAAGCGACTTCCATAATGGTGTTATAGGTTTTACACTTAACTCGTTAGAGGGCAAAGTCTTAGATGAAGATTCAGAAAACAGAACTACTCTGCTGTATGTACAGAGACAAGAAAACAGGTAACTATGTGAACAGTGAAATTTAAATGTGTTCAAAAATGGGTTTTTTGTCAGTGGTTACATGTGTTTTGTTTTTTGTTTTCAGAGTTTTTGAGGACTTGCAGGTTTTCTGGAGAGCTACTTTTACCAAAGATTCTTTAAGCCTCATCTTTAACGGAGTTAACCTAACTTCACAGCTAGTGCAGACTTCAGGGACAGTGTTTTGCAGGAAAGGAGAAGTAACCTGTGCATTCACTGTTGAAGTTCAAGATGACAAGGTACAACTAAACAGGGGTAAAAACAATAATGTTTTACATTCAAGCAAACTAAATGCCATCTGCATCTTTCTAGGAGCCTGAGTTCCAGTCCTGGTTTTTAGTGGAGATCTTTCAAGTGGGAGAGGGTGCTACAATTAACGAGACAACTCGATTTGCCAACATTACAATAGCCGAGAGCGATGATCCACAGGGCATTGTGGTCTTTGCTGTGGGCCATAGACTTCCTGTTGCCACTGTGTCCACAACTCGACTAAGCATTCAAGTCCACAGACAAGCAAGCACGTCTTCAACCATGACAGTTTATTATCGCACTGTGGTGAGTTTGTTGTCTTGTCCTTAGTATCTTCATAAGATTTTGTGTCTTAATTGTGTAATTTAAAGAGAAACCATACGTTCCATATTTTACCAGCTGTCAAACTAAAGCATAACTTTGTTTTTAATAGGAGCTCTCAAAAGTAGAAATCGTCGGACAATCACTGATATGGCCTGCAAAAGAAGGGATGGACTTTCCAAAACAGGAGGGCTTTCTAAAATTTGATATTGGTGAACCAGCTGCATTGTTGGAAATTATTTTAACTCCTGAGCAAGCCTCATTGTTGCCCACTCCTAAGCGTTTCCAAGTGGAGCTATACAACGCCACAGAGGGGGTAAAAGTTCATCCTGTGTTTGGACGTGCTAATGTCACCCTGGTCTCCAGTGATGCAGCAGTGGTTGTGTGGCGCTTATTGGACCAGTTATACCAACCTCTGAATCCTAATATTCTGGACTCTGTGCTGCAAGAGCTTAGCAATGAGGTCGCTACTCCTGTGACGGATGAACAGATAACTGCTGTGGTGGAAGCATTGGACAAGGTAAGGAAAAGGAAACTACATTAAAATGTGTTTATTGTGATCATTTTGAATTGATAGTAGGACACAAGCATCACTGTAAAGGCTTTACATACATAAGTTTGGTCGGGCTGATCTTACACTCCTAAAGTCAGTTTGCCATCTGAAAAGGTCTTGGTTGTCACTCAATATGAGTAATGCTATCATCACACTGATGCCAGTCCATATATTACTGTGGCTGAGCCTACAGACAAGTGGAGACGCCGTAATTCAATATTGAGTGCAAGTGGAGGCTAAGAGACAGAGAGTGTAGAAGCAGGAGATTCAAGGTTTCACATAACTGCAGCAGAAAATGATAAAAAATATATGGCTCTGTAAAAAAATTTTAAACCGCCAAACCTTGACATGTTTGGCTGCTTGCTGCTGAAGCATATCAAGGTAAAAACATCTCACTAACCAAGTTGTCTACCAAATACAACTAAATGAAAATTCATGTTACCAAAAATTAATAATTTTTTACTAATTAGCTGGATTCCTTTTTACTAATTCTATGCCATTTTCCTACCACCAGGTGCTTACAGAAGCAGAGAGTTTCCCTTTACAAGAAAGAAGCCAAAATTTGACCTATGACCTCTTGTGTGCCTTGGCCAACCCCAGCCGATCTGACACCAGAGGCCACAGTTACTTTGCTAAAGTGACAGAGCGATTTGCATTTTCTCTTCTGCCACAAAACCATTGTGACATGTGAGTACAGGCATTTGATTAGTAATCCTGAAAATGCACTAACATGAATGCCCATTCTAACAAGAGCTTTTTGTCTCTGTAGAGGTGGTACCATCCTGAACACATGCCCCTTCATGTCCATTTCTGCCTTCCAGTGGTATCCAACTCAGATCAATGGGTACAAATTTAGGGGAAGCAATGCAGATTTCTTCCAACTTCCTGACTCATTACTCATGGTGCCACCAGGGGTCAATGTGGACTGTAGCTACCTCAATCGGATCCAGCTAACTGAATATACAACTGAACACTGGTTTCTCACCAACAATACACCTTCAGCACTTACTGGAAAGGTAAAGCATTCTTAAGATTGTACAGCAGGTGGCAGCACTGCTCCATCATGCTAACATATTAAAATTCTTATTTTATGTGCAGGTTTTTTCTTCCAGTCTTCAAAATAGAATCTCAGGTCCTCTGGATCCTGGTATAGAAGTGGTCTATCGTATCCACACGGCTGGTGAGCAAGTTAAACCTGGCCAGTCTCTGTGCCTTCTCTGGAATCATACTACTGGAAGGTAATGCGAGTCACAGTTTTTTACAACATGTGACACTTGATGAAGACACAGCATTGAACCTGGGAATCTCTGTTTGACAGCTGGTTATCAGATAGCCAGTACTGCAGAGTTGTGAAAGAACATGGGAACTATGTGGAGTGTGCCTGTTCCCACTTCTCCATCTACTCGGCCTACGCAGAGATGGCCTCTCTAGCATCCTACAATGAGGCCTTCTATGCATCAGGGTTATTTTGTATATCAGGTAATATTTAGTAAAAGTGTAGATTTTTTTTCATTCAATTATTGTTAGCCATAACATGTATATTTTGTCCCCACAGCCTTTGCCCTGGCAATTATATCCCAAGCGCTGTGCTCCCGTTTCCCTATGTTTGCTGCCAAACTGCTCACACACATGATGGTGAGCTGCCTTGGAACCCAGGTAAAATTAATGTTTCATCTAAGATGACAATAATACATTGGATTTAATATCGCACCTTTCAAGACACAGAATGCTCTAAATTGCATTATTATTCATCCCATACTGGGTGATAAGCTACTATTGTAGCCACAGTTGCCCTGGGGTAGACTGATGTAAGCTTGGAAGCCATTCTGCGCCATGGCCCCTCCGACAACCAATCACTTACTCACCTACCACATTCCTACTAGTAAGATGTACATTTTTTAAGCATACATATTTGCCACTTTTGTATCACATAAAAGTGCCTGAACATACGCAAAGAATCATCGCAGTCATTATCATCAAATTAAATGAAACAACGCATGTGTGTATCCCAACAACGTAGAATCCACCAATATTTTTTTAGACATTGTGTGAATAGGTATATACAAAATGCAAGAATGTGCATACATTCACTGGGTGCTTTTCTGAATATGTGTCTTAACAACACAACAATGCCCATCACACACTTGGCCATTTAAAAATCCAGATGTCATATAAGCAGGGAGTGAGATAGATAGGTGGCTGGAGGTTAGTCTCCTCTGACCCAAACATATGCGCGTGTTTGCGCATGTGTGTCTGAGTGCAAGAGCAGTAATTTTCCACTGTTCCCCTGCGTTTGACAAACATGAGCCCCTACTGAAGCCGTCCGTCGTTGGGGAGTGACCACCTCAAACTGTTTATGGCCCGGACAGAGCCCCTGAATGTGTAAATGTTTTGGATGGAAAATTCCAGTTTAATTCTTTTGTCGTTACTGTACTTTTTTATTCTTTTGCATCACACATGCATCGCTGAACTGTTGTAACAAAAAATCTGCGTTTCGCTGAATTTCGAAACAAACTGTTTTCCCATTGCAAAAGTTGATCATATATTTGGTACGACTGCATGTGTAACACATGAGATAAATGTTGGTTTAGTGGATTTTAGCTCGTGCCTCAGCATTGATCTGAAATGTTAGGTCTCGCTCTGATAACCTGCTGGGCTTTCCATATGTGCTGTGGACTGGGGTCACACTCAGTCACTAAGGAGGAATTCTGTAGTGAAATAATGAAAGTTGCCCTTTAAATTAATCTATTAAAGAACAAAAACACATCACATTGGTAATAAAAGTGAATTAATATTGTAGAAAAACTCTAACCAACCCTGTCTTTAGTTGTGGCTTCCAAATTAAAATGTAGATAGCAACTATAATGACATTAATCTTACTGAGGTTGAGCCCTGTCCATAACACTGCCAGGCTTATCACATCTCATCAAATCCTAGATAGCAACCAGCTCTGTAGTGTACCCTGCATCACAGCAAGACAACTGAAAATTGTCTGAGTGGAAATTTACCCAGCGCATATAAGTGAACATTAGACGGGCATGTACGTATGTGTGCGAGTTTTATATAAACATTTGCAGAGGTTTTATTGTGCAGTAATAATGCTTATTCAGTGTTGTGCATACCCCTGAAAATTAAATATTTAATTTTTGTTTTTAATGCATTGATGCATTTGCAACAACTCCTCTTATTTATGAACCACCACTGTTTATGTGAGTCTAAAAATCCTTAGAGTGACTGTCCTAAAGGATATTCAATTCAATTACATAATAAAAATATGCAGTATTTGCCAAGCCAGTTATATGAATAGTGCTAGACGCTACAGTTGCTTTGTCCTTGATGAGATGTTGGCTGTGGGCTTTAGGCAGTGCCAAGACAGTGATGGCATGGTGTAAAGTTACATTAAACAGAGACAGGGGAGCAGCGTAGGCCTCTCGGGGGACTCGTGTTTCTCTTCCCTGGACGTCCGACAACACCTTATGCCAGTGCCGCCTTGACGCCAGCGCTCATAATCCGATCTGACCTAGTCTTTTGTCTGTCCTTGTGACTGAGACAGCAGCAAAACTTTATACGTTGTTTTCTTCCCTGTACTTTTCAGCTGAGACACCTTGATGGGCAAGACATTTCTTTTTGCTTCAGTAGTGTGTGCCGCCAGTGGCTTGGCACATCCTGAGTGTCTCATTCATTTCCCAGGAGCCTGTTAGAGACAAACTGAATCTTCCAATTTTTGTCACAACATAACCTGTCATATACAGAAAAGGGTGGGCGATATTGACAAAATTACCCATCCCAATGGCAATATTCACGTTCTTAGAAATGTACTAAAACCTGCCCGTAAATGTCATGGTTACTGATCAAGTATACTACAAAAAGTGAATGGACTTCAGAGATCACTTTATACCTTTTTCTGTTGTTTTCTGCCCTTTTTGTTATTTTTTTAAATGTTTATAATTATAGACAATATACTCACTACTCACATTTTGGTATCTCCAAATTCCAATATGATAAATTTTTCCGATATTTCTCCCATACAGATATTTTAAACCACAAAGCACAACAATAAACCCAAGTTACAGTGAGCTCACATTTGGTTCAGTGGCATACATTTTTGCAGTGTTAAATAATCTACACTTTGCCTCTGCATGTGGGGTGACCTGAATTGTCATGATGCACCCTCTGCCCTGTGTGGACTCTGGATTTTAAACTCTTATTTTTGCCAAATGCATGTTGTGGCCCTAGAAACACCGCCATGAACTTTACTCTGTTTCCATTAAAAGCACAGCAAACAGAAGCAGGAGGTCAGATGAGCTTTCCTAATTTATTTTTTACTGTCAACTTTGCTCTTTTTTATCCTGATTACGTCACACAAAAATTTTAGGACTAATTTTATTTCATATGTTTTCTTCAACATTTGCAGCTAAATGCATTTATTATTATTTATTTATTTATCATCTTAATTTAGTGCCCTGGACAAATTTGAATGCTGTTAGATATATTCACACATTTAGGCTGCGTTCATTCACACTTGCACACACCACATGGAAATTCGGGCTGAATCTGAAACTAAACCAGGTCTTGAATAGGACCAGCCCAAGTCTACACCAGGACTAAACTGAGCTCAAACCAGGACCAAACCAGGACAAAACCAGGACAAATGTGAACGCACCTATAGAGTATAAAATCCTCACCGTTTGACACCTCCAGTAGTATGTCACTCGGTAGTCTGTAGGGGGCACTGCAGCTCCACAGTTGGAGCTATGTTCAACAGACGCATGTGAGGAGAGCTGATTAAGGGCTTCTCTGGGCTCTGCTTTATGACTAGGGCTTTGTGGAGAACATTGCTGATTAAGACCCTAAGGCAATGACTTGCTCTACAAAGACTACTTTAAAAACACTTGAGGAAGATTATCTTTGACCGTTTGAAGTGCTTACCAATTTACATTTTTATTTATTTCAGATTCAGATTTGTTGCCGTTGTGAGCCAAGGAAATTTACAAACCGTAATGTGCCTTAAAAGTGCAAACATAAACCAAGGATAAATAACAATAGTAATAGAAATAAAATCTAATTAAATGTATATAGATTAAGTAACATACATGCCATAAAAATCTCATCCCTGACAAGATATAAAGCCTGAAAATTATTACAAATGATACAGTCTTTCCCAACTAGTGCATTGATTTCCCCATTTACATTGACAACTTTGTCTGGAAAGATAAGTGAGGTGCTAGACAGTGGATTAAGACCTCTCAAGACCAATCAATAGGGCCTGTTTTCGAGCTTTTCTTCTAGACTTGAAACTCCTTGTGAGCTCAGTAGCTGTCTGCACAGTTAAGTAACAGTGCTGGAGCAAGTCTCATGTTGTGTGTTGTTGAAGGAGCTTGGGCCTAACAGCTGGTTTGAGTGTTTTTATAGCTGTGCACATGAATCTGTGCAGCACCACGTGTCTGCAGTCAATAGAGCCGAGTGTGGAGGGCCAGACTTCATCAGCCCAGATGTGGAGGAAGGAAATCTAAAGAGATGTCTTAAGAGGAGCCCTGTTGTGATTGCAAGCAGATGCAGGCACACTTCAGCTCAAGTGTAGATGTGACAAGGACTTGAAAACAAAACTTCTCTGGGGTGATACAATATATGTGAAATATCATAACCCCTAAGGTTTCTAAGTTGTTGTTTTTATTTATTTATTTATTTTTTACAGTTTGGTTGACTGACTATGAATGGTGAGTTCAGTCCCCTCTCAACACTGAATCCACTTTCACAGCAGTACTTTACAAATATATAAATGAACAAACCAAAAAGTAGCTTGTGACACATATTTTACATTAAACCATTAAACAAACTAGTCATTTCAGTCTTAGTAATTATCTACAAAACTATCAATTTTCCCCAAGTAGACTGATTTTCCCCGCCTGTTTTCTAGAAGAATATACACACTATTACAGTATTACATTGTGTGCTTATGTAAGTAAAAATATGCTGTTCTGCGCTTGTTTTCACCTCAAACACGTAAAGAGGGAGTGAGTGTTTATGTGCCAACACCAGTCTCAGCACGTCAGTCTGAGTCCGAGGTTTAACCCAAAACACATGTAAACTTTAGTGAGTCTTATGACCTTTAGCCTGTGCAATAATATATTCACAATAGACAAGATCCTACAGTGACGTGCCACACAGACGATGCCCTGCCCCAAGGGATTCAATCAGGTCAGGTTAAATTACTATGACACCGAATTGTCAACTGTACACTTTACTTATTACTGTATTTTTGTGTGATGGCCTTTGTTTTTTATATGCACCAATTTTGAAAATGACTTTTAATTTACACTCCTCGTCCTTCAGCAATAAACAATAAACACTATGCCAATTAAGTACTTAAAGAAAGGTGTCTACAATAATATCTACTGACAAGACGGGACAGAAAATTTATATCTTTATAAGACAAAATAAAATCAATTTGAAAATTGAAACATCTTCTGTATTCGGGCCAATGACCCATCATACACCTCACCACTTAAACAGCACTTGAAGCAGTGCTGCATGTGGGGAAACGAGTGATGCACAGGAAACAAAAAGAGTGATTTGCTGTGAAAACCAAACTTAAATGTTATCACCACTATCTTGTAATGTTTTTCTGCTAGTGAAAACAAGACTATGCGATAGTTATTGGTGGTAATGAGAGGAGCTAGTGCATCCAAATTTATAAACCAATACTAATACTGGTCCGTTAATCTCATATCTCTCCTATAGTGTATTTTATATCACAATGAACAAAGGCTGTGGAGGCTGTGGGCTGAGGCTGGAACAAGCTAGATCAGACCGGTAGCATTTGGAGAGAAGGGGGAGGGTGCAAAGGGGTATAAGACGAAAGGGTGGAGCAGAGGATGGAGGCAGCTGGGGTTATGAGAACATTCGAGATGAGCCCAGAGCCACGCTGGAGTTATTAACAGTGCAAATGGGTGCAGTGACAGACACACAACTATAGCGCTCATTCATGAAGTCATGTAATGCACCAAGCAGATGCTATTTTTAACCACAGTGATACAGTTAGGTAGCCTAGCATCATCGGCACACACAGCTATTGATCACAAAAAGAGAAGAGTGGAAAACACCAGCAGGAGGCAAATGCACCAAAACATGTTTAACCCATCAATATCCAGATGCTCCTCCCGTTACTATATATAAGCAGTCATTATGATATTGATGTTGTGCTTTCAAAAGCTTTGTGTTCTGCAGCTTCATATCAGCTATAGATGTAGTCTCCATACAGATCTGACACCTGGATCACATAGGGTCAGGACTAATAGCAGTTATAATGGGTTTCAGGTATACAAAATTAAAATCCAAAAAACATTAAACATTAAAACCTTGATTTGCTCCAAAATGCAGTTTGCGTTCATTTGCATATACAACCCCCTTACATGCACATTTAAGCAGAACAGAAAGGGTTGATTCTCTGTCAGGTTGCAACAATAGAGAGAGAGAGGAGTCTTTAATAGAAGAGTAATTACACTGTTAGGCCTATGTGCTGTCTTGTTATGTAGTTCATGTTTTACTACTCCCCATATTGGGCACAGGACCACAGTCAATTCAGAAAAACAGAAATGTGCTTTTTTGCAGTGTAGTTCCTGTTTTACCAGACACTTGAGCATTAAAACACACCCAGAACACGGACGTGGCTTGTATTTAGAGTGATACAGCTCCTGGCTGTGTGCTGTAGCGCAGCCTGAGGGTCTAGACAGCTTGACTCCTGGTTACTCACACAAAGAGGAGGAGGTCCAGCACCTGATGACAGAGCAGCAGTAGACAGGATTTGATCACATCCACACCTGTCAACACCCCGACTATCAAACAGCATCAGGCCAGCACTTTAGCCAATCAGCAACGAGCTTTTTAATGATATGTTCAACAAGCTTTTTTAATTATACTCTCAGACTCATTTCTTTTCATTAAGGTGAGATTTTCAGCTAATTATAGCTTCACAGTATAATTAGCTGATCCAACAAGTCTTAAATGTCAGTGAGTTGATTTTGCAAACATTCTTTTAAAGAAATTACTTTCTTTTAAACAGCGTTACATTTTATTTTATTTTATTTTACAATCTAAATTGCAAAATAAGACAAAGAAATAGACAGAAAACAAATTTATTCTTTTACATTCGTAATGCTTTCAATTTGACCCTTCTGTTACCCGGCAAAGCTTTTTCGTGTGAGACTGTTTTGCCTCTGCTTAGTACTTAGTGGTTCAGTGTTTACTGCTTCGTCAATTATAGTTTATCACAGAAGGTGGCTTATATTTTGTTTCAGTATTGACAAGAGGCACATAAATCTTAAGTAAATGACCCAAACCCACAAAGCCACTAGAAACTGAAACACAGTGTATTTCTGTCAAAAACCACATACTGTGACTACTTAAAAGTCTCCTAAATATTGTTTCATTCAATTATTGCTATTTTTGACTATTTAAATTCTGTTTTTGATTCAGTTAGATCTTTCATCCCAATGGTCACCCTCATTTATTATTCACCTGCACACCCCCCTCCCCTCGATTCTGCTCTGTGGAGTTGGCAGTGGTACAGCCAATGATCCATTATATAAAAGTCTCCATCTGCATTGGCACGGGGAGCCCTCCTGCCACTGGTTAATGGGGCAATCTGAAATACTTATAGAATACTTTCCTACCCATGTTCTTCTTCTTTTTATGGAGGGTGGTTATCTTAATAGTGCTGTTGTTAATTTCTTGTAATAGGATTTAGACTATTACGGTGGAATATATTTGTTGTATATCTCTTGACAACGTTTTTTTTAGCGTGTGTGCTGCATTGTGATGATGTAACAGGTTCTGCAGAAATGCTTTGTCTCTGAAAGAGGAGGGGGCTGTGAATCCTACTGGCGTTACTGATTATCCCTCAATATTTTCATCTTAGTCCGTTTTATAGCACCTCTGCATACCCTAGGGGCTGCTTATTTATTATGTTTTATGTGAATTACAGCTGTGAAAAAGACTTTTAATGACGATTCCTGGTTTGTCCTAGATCACTTCTATTTAAGGTGCACTATGTAACTTTCCTGATGAAGTGTCCGCCTGTTTTTGATTTGTCTGGAATGTTAGTTTAGGAATAAACTTCATCAATCTTCTATTTATTCAACTGCAGGCATTTTTATTAAAAATATTAAAATGCCTCCACTGTTCTGACCTGTAACTTGGCCTCGTGGCGTCGCCTCATTCTCTCCAAGTTTACAACAGAAAATTTATACTGTCATTTTTATTCAGTTTTAGCTGTAATTTTACAGATTGTATTTCAAAGTCATAACAACTGCACAGACTAATGTTTATTGTTAACTTGTTTATTTACCCACAGTTGTGCTTCCTGGTGTCCACTTTCCGCGGGCGGGTGTTTTCGGATGACAGCTGTTCTGCATTGGCACTTTTCACTCATTACTTTTATCTGAGCCAATTTTTTTGGATGCTTATTCAGGTAATACCAGGTTTAAACTATTACATGCACATTGTACATACTGTTCTCTGTGTAATTGTTTAATTCCACTTGTTAATAACAGAGC
Organism: Periophthalmodon schlosseri; assembly: GCA_000787095.1. Lineage (NCBI taxonomy): Eukaryota > Metazoa > Chordata > Actinopteri > Gobiiformes > Gobiidae > Periophthalmodon > Periophthalmodon schlosseri. The sequence continues at coordinate 158,367 of KN485895.1, forward strand.
TCTGGGTCATTCTGAATATACTTTTTACATAATGTGCTAAAACCCTATTCTACCCTAACCTTACGCCATATGCACTTTACAGAGGTCTGAAGGAGTGCATGACATGACCCTGTAGTCTCATGTGCCTTTTCTTTTATGACGTGAACATGCAAACGTATATGGTATTTCTTATACCACAAAGGCAAAGTAAGACAATCTAAGCCTAATCCATCAAAGAGAAAGAAATTGACTTATTGACCTCCTCAGAACAAGAATGTACTTTAGTGAGGCCTTAAGAGACATGACCACGTAGCATGGCGCTTACCCCAGTTAAACTTATATGGGGTAGTGGCCTTTAGTGTTACTCTGAAATAATATACCATTTTAACATGTTTTTTTAAATGATTCTTTTTACGCCCTATACGCCTCCGTGCTCTCCATTTGCTTCACCTTTTGATGTGTGGTTTCAGTCACGTCCCTTTAACAAAGCATGAAATTGAGCCTTGGTCATTTCCTACATGGGCTATTATAGATGTAGTCTTATAAGATTAAACTAAGCCATAAAGAAACCATACATATACAAGGGGATTTCTTCTATATATTACTGTTTACCAGACGACCTCTGACATACTTGGGCGGATAAAGCCCTGGACCAAAGGCTTTCATGGGGTTTTAAGGAGTGTTAGTAGCTGTACCAGAACAGAAGAGATGGGAGTAGTTGGTGTTAAAATCTGATTTTGTGGTTACAACAAAAACTGCTAAAACAGCTTTAATTTCTAGTCTAGATCTAGATAATGTAAGACGCAGATATAATGTCACGTCAAGTCAAGTTTATTTATAAAGCACATTTTAAAACAACCACAGCTGCCCAAAGTGCTGCATAAAACAAAACATGCAAAAACGCAGTTAGACAATACAATATAAATGTCTCGCTCTGCATACAGATTGGGCTGTTCTAATACTCAGAGGAAGACTGTTCCAGAGTCTGGGACCAGCTACAGCAAAAGCCCGGTCCTCTCTAGTTCTTAGCCGGAACCATGTGACAATGTTCTGTTTTCTGGAGTCAATGGTCCCATTTTTATTACGAAGCTGTTGTCGATTAATATTGCAGTTTACAACAGAAAAAAAACAAAATGGTGATCTACTCTTCAGATGTGTAGAGTAGACATCTGTTAACTATAACAATATGTCCTCCTTTTTAAACTGATACATAACATTCTTAACAAAATGAGTTTGCTTGTTTCTTCTTATGTGGCTGGGATTCAAATTCTAACTCCACTATCTATTAAAATATATTGCAAAGCTCAAGTTCAACGGCTGCCACATAAACCTGTCCCACATACAGGAGTAAGCCCCTTTGACCGATGCCCTTTCAGCTAAGTGCTGCATATGAGAAGGTGCCAGCAACTCCTCCACTCACATCACCAGGACTTTAATCAATAAATGTGGTGTGGGGGAGGATGTGTGTTGTGAGACTGTCATGCTTTTTGTCTAATGCAGTCTGAGCTATATCATACTTAATATTGTAAATGCGCAAATCACTTGCTAATTGCAGATAATTGCAGTATGTTTTGTTATCTTCTGCTAACTTTACCATCAAATTAATGAGCGAAACTGAGTCAAGGTCTTAAATATTCTGAAAACCAAAAATACAAATTCCATTATCTGTCTTGTTAAGCCACTATGGTCTTTCCGAAAGCACTGCAGTCCACTCCACAAACTCTATTGCTACTGCAGAGGCAACAGCTCTGCACAAACTTACCCATAATGCATTTAGTGTTACTCACGGCCAAGAGGCAGTCCTTCTTTGTGACTGACAACACACTTCACCTCAGTGCTGTGAAGCTGTGTTTGCTGACTGAGTAGTTACACAATATACCGTCTTGGAGCACAGAAGGTTATCTCAGGCAGAGGTCCTTTTGTGTTGTAGATGAGGGACACTGACAAACAGCAGTGCTTTCATTGCAACACATTATCACAACGCAAAAGAGGCAGATTACACTTTTATAGCGTGGGATAACAGATGAACTTCAAGCCTTAATGAGGTTACATTAGCTGAGGAAAGTCATGACGAGCTCCAAAGTGTCTCATCTACAACAGGTGCTCAGAGTTACATAATACTGTCTGCCTTAGCCCACTGGATTACAAAGCAAATATAGTACATATCAGTCATATAACTGATACATACATTGATAACAGTGTTTGTGTATCTGTGGAAATGTCAAATAAATACCAAGAGTATTACATTTTTCAAACCTTTAAAAAAATGTTGATAAGGTGAAAGTGTGTTGTTTAAGGTCTGTTTTGTCTCCCTTAGGCGGTGAACTTCTGGCAGGTGCTGGTGATGAATGACGAGCACACAGAGCGCCGATACCTGCTTTACTTCCTGCTGGGATGGGGCCTTCCCTCTGTAGTTATTATAGTACTGGTTATAGTATTGCTGGGTGGCTTTGGCTGGACCATACACACCACATACGGACTGCTGCTAGAGGATGTGTGAGTATTTGTGTGTTTTTAACTGTTGGTTCAGTTACTCAGTTGCTCAGGTGATGGGGATTCGAACTTGATACTTGAGTAAACACCAGAGCAGATGACATCACGTCAGGAGATGGGCCGTCCAATCAAATAAATGAATAAATGAATGAGTTTCAGTGTTTGCGTATGCCTCCACCCATAGAAACTTGAGTCTTTGCCTTGAAGGTGGAGGCTGCTAAAGTAACATTCAAACTGTACATGTCTGTTTAACACAGGCACACAGACCTAAAATTAGCCTCCCTGCAGCTAAACATAGCACATGGACCCAAACCTGTTGGACTGTCCCCAGGGCTATACATACAGTCTACAGTCTGTTTATCCAGTTTAAAGATCATTATGAATCATAGAGAACTCATAGCTCTTGAATTGTGTTTAAAATTAGCCATAGGTCTTAGGTGGAGTGTTTATCATGGGAAATGAGTTTAGTTTCCTGTGGGGCAGGCAGCATACTGTTGGTCAGTTTGCAGCTTCCTTCCAGATAAAAGCAGTCACATTTAAACTTGTGTTTTATTTGCCAATAAAACAAGTAGGTCTTATCTCATTTTAAGAAAAACATGACATTTTTATGTGGCGGGGTCTGGGGTTATAAGAATAGTGTGGTCTCACAGGTATCCACATTTCAAACTCTGCCCTTCCAGCCAGTTGTTTGTGATCAGAAACACCTGGCTGTAATCAGGCCAGTCCTGCATGATGTTACATAGTACTTGTTGCAATGGCCACTGGAGGCAGCACACACACAGTTTTTGGCTGTTTTTGAACACAAAGCTGCAAACAGTAGATAAGAGTAGATGCTATTACACCATATACAGAGTTTAGTATCAAAATAAGTTCATTTAGTGTTAGTTCCACCTTAATTCAAGCTCTTTTCAAGCATATTCTTTCTAGTGTAAGGCACTGAAGCAGATGAGTGCATCTCTCACTCCTGAATTATAACATTTCTCATCCTGAATTAAAACACCCAAAGCTCTCCTGTAAAGAGTTTTCCTGTAAACATTTCTTGTTGACCTGTAAATGTAAACGTTTGGGTGAACTGATTATTCCTCTGGCTACGTCACTGTGGACATACATCCACACAGCTCAAATGACTCTGTGAGCTCATCCCACATCCCTACCTTTAGAGCAAGTAAACATCTCATATTCTGAACCTAAAACATATATTACACACCAAACAAATTATGCTCATAGTATTTTAATCATAACATCTTTATTGTAAATGCAAAACTAAGCAAGAATTAAACCTGGTTCTAAACCTGGAAAAGCCTTATAATGTAGAATGTAGAAGTAGAAGAACCGTAGAAGACGATAACACTAAGTAAGCCACCATGGACGATCAGAGGAAACCGCAGATACCACAGCCTGAGAATCATTACATTACTATCTCACAAGTCTCATTCGTTTACAAGGCTACAGCAATGCAGCGACTTTTTGTCCAAAGATTTTCTCTCCTCTCGCCTGCTCCGGTTCCTGAGAGAAGATGATGTAATGCTTTATTTGGCATAACTCATGTTGTATTATGACTAGCAGAGCTCAAATTACTCAGCTGTAGTGAGGCTCTGTAACTATAGCGTGAATCCCACCAAACCAAAGGCACAGTTTGTTTTGTGAAACGGTCACAGCCTCATTTGAGAATGTTTACTTTCTCAGAGACAGACATTATACCCCTGAAACACTGAAAAGTTTCCCATAAAATGCACAAACTTAACCCAGTGTGTTACAGTGTGTATATTCAAACAACAATGACCTTATGGTTGGTACTGCATTATAGTAAATTGGGTTGGAGTTTGCATGTTTGACCTGTACCCACCTTAGGCTCAAAGTCACAAGATTATTGCACCCATTGCTCCTAACAAACATAAACAGTGTGTTATATAGCGATGTACTGCTTTACAGTAAACTTTATTAGGTTTATTTATTTATTTGTTTTACAGATGCTTTATCCCAAACATTTACGCAGCTCTATGCACAGCTGTCCTGGTGCCTCTAATCTGCCTGGTCACTGTGGTGGTCATATTCATTCATGCATATCAAGTCACAGACCAGTGGAAGGCCTACGACGACATTTACAGGGGACGCACCAATAGCACAGGTACTGCAAAAAATGACCACAAATGTGATGTGTGCTACACTGTAAACACTCAAAAGGAAAAAGAAAAAACTACTTCTACAATTCTATTCATATTCTATTCAATTCATATATAATTAAAGAGGTTCAGAGCTGCCTTGAAGTGTTTTGTCTATTCAGTATAATCATTTACCATAAGGAACACTCTTATTGCTTTTATTACTAGTGTAACAGGTTCTGTGTCTGTGCTAAAGTCCAATGTGAATGAAAGAAGTTTGTTTTTGTTATTGTGTGCAGAACTGACATTTGAGGTCACAGGTTCACTTTATAGAATATCTGCAGACATTCAGTTGTTAACCTTAGCTTGCTGGATTCTTCCTGTAGCTGGTGTGGTTGGCTGAGGGCTGGTTACTTTGTCAATAGGGGCCTGTATGGTCTGCTCTCACTCTCAGGGCAGTGTGAGATATAGCAGCTTTTCTGACGTCAGTAGTGTTTGTCCTTTCAATAGATAAGCACCTAGCCCATAAAAAGTAGGAATGCCTTTCAGGTTTTTACATCTAGACTAAAATCCTACTATGTTAAGAGGCCATTGTAACTGAAATAACTTTTGATAAGTTGTGTGTTATATATAATGTAATTTATACCACAGGTCAATGTTTGGTTAAAAAAAATGTGTATTTTTATTGCTTGTCTTCCCTGGCTGACTGAGATAAACAAACACATGTGATATTGAGGCTTGATTAGAGAAGGACATGCTCAGCACATTTGTGTTTATACTGTAATTTAGTGTCCACAACTCACTGACCCCAAAGTGAACTACTTTCCTGACAGCTGCTTGTCAAATAAGAGTCAGGCCAAGATGGATCACCTCATATTGGTACCACAAAGAAATATTTAATAATAGCATTTTCTTCTTCATATCAGTGGATTCATTTGTTTGCCAACAATGGAGTGAAATTATAGCCTGTAGCTAAAATGAAGATCCATTGTCATCAATATAAATATTCCCTCATTTTCAAAATGTACAGTCTTTCACCGTCAATATGCAGAATTAGACACCTATATTTGTTTTTTAAGTTTTTTAGAATTTGACCATACTGTCCTCACTATATTTCAGTAACGTATGCATTATCTCATTACTTTCATTCATTTGGTTGGCAAACTTTGAATTAGTCATTGAGAGGCAGTATTTGGTTCTGGAAACCTGTTCTTACTGTGAGAGCTCTTGTCTGTCCGTAGATCGGAATGTGCTTACAGAGCTGGAAAATATAAGAGGGGCAAGAGATGAACACAGATGTGCACAAAATGTTGTAATGCAACCACTGAGAGTTCTTAGGCCTAAACTAAGATATGCACTGCTCTGCAAATATCTGTAGATTTCTCAGAACCTACTACTTGGGGATTTAAGAAATAAGACAAAATTCCCAGTATAGAAATTATTTAAAGGGAAGTGAAATATGGGTCCATATAGATGCAGCTCATGCACAGGAAAGCCGCCAGTGCTGGGGAAGTAGCACCTATGTGAGGAGTTTCTGTGCAAACCTGGGCCCTGTGCCCGCTGTTTCCATCCTACTTGTGAACTGAACTCTGTCTGCACAACCACACCGTAACTGCAATACTGACACTCTCCTATTCATCTGCAAGTTCAAACTAGTTATTATATTTGGGTTACTTTGATCTTACTTATTTGTACATTTCATACATGATGATCAGATTTGCTTTATTTCCAACAACCTGGAGAAATAAGAATTAAACCAATTAACTTATTCAATTAACCCAAGGACCAAACTCCATCTGTAAACTTTGAAATAGCCATATTCTGCTCATTTTTCTACAGGTGTGATATGCTCTTGTGATCTGTGTAGGATGTGAATTTTGAAGCTACTAAATAACCTCTTAAATACTACATTCCAGACAGTAAGTTGTGAACATGTTGTTTTCTTCTGTGTGATGACCAGAGCCACTGTTGTTTCTCCTCTCATTGTTTGTTCTCACCTTCACATTTAAATCAAGAACACAAAATATTAGAAAATATCTGCCCTACTTTTATAAAATAACATCAGGAACTGTAGCTGATCTGCAGCAAGAAAAGTGGAAAATACGTACATAACCAAACAAAATACGTACATAACCAGTTTAATTGTTTTGCAGAAGTGCCGCTGGTCCTGCTTCTGTTCCTGCTCATCTCCATGGTCTGGTTGTGGGCGGGGCTTCATATGGCCTACCGATACATGTGGATGCTCATCCTCTATGTAATCTGTACCTGCCTGCTGGTAAGATGTTGCTTCTAAGTCCGAAAAATCAGATACTAATACTAAAAGTAGTACCGAAACTAGATACTCATTTGAATAAGTATCAATACTGGAAAAAAATAACAGGACAAAATTTGACAGTTTTAGAATGATTTGATTAGAATGTTTTGTCAAAAGTAGCATATGACCACATGATATAATAAAGAAAGTACTGTTATTCTGTATTTAAAAATCTATTCTATCTATATCTTCAAAAGAGCGTTTAAAACATTTTCATTGTTGTATTGAAATCTATAGTGAGTATTGCTGGTACAGTTGCTGGTAAAGTTACTTACTAAATATTATCATTAACATTAAGAAAACATTAATTAACAAGAAAGAGGTTCTTCTAGAAAGACCCATCAGCTGAAATATTCATGTTTTGGTCTGGTGTATGTTTGCCTGCAGTCTCCATTGTCAGTGTAGAAAGTGATGAAGGCTGCTTGGCTCCCTCTGAAGTGCTGTCTCTGTGACTCCATTAGGGCCCTCACACACCTGTTGCTCACTCTATACATCTCTAAATTTAGTGCTCTCTCCTCAGTGTTTTATCCTGACTTTGTGTTGCAGTAGATAAAAGGACAGACCAGATTACTTTATCGCCAAATATCTTTTCACAGCTGGCCTTGCTCTTTTATAGTGCTCTCAAACTTCAAAGCCTTACATAACACGCTATCTTGGATGATTAAAGCTGATCTCGGTTAGCACCTAGTTGAATCTAGTTTTCCAGATTGTGATGTAAGGATGCCAAGCACATGTTGTACACAGTTAGCAGTGGAAATAATTTAGTCCAAATATAAAGTGTCAGAATCTGAAACATATTATATGATAGCTAATCAGTATAACATTTCTTGGTATAGGATTTTGCTGTGCTATTTGTCTCACCACAATTGGCACACAACATTCTTTTGGGACTTGTCTCAATGTCTGTTTTCTGTGGTCAAATTCTATGAATGAACTTACGAGGAATTTCCTTTTTGCATGATTACAGGTTTGTCTTATCTTATTCTTAGATACATTGTCCGGTTGAAAAGTGTGGAATAATATGTCTTTGATAATGCTTAATAATATGTACCATCCACGTGTCAAAATAACAGCGAAGTGTTATATTCACTATCTCTTGTATCTAGCAAACAGAAGTGAAGTCAGCACCAACAGTTGATGTCGCACTTAGCACTTTCTCATTAGAGTTTGTCCACTGTGTAATGTGGTCATGGCTCAATATTGTGCATCCATGAGACCACCTAAAATACAGTTACAGCAGCTCAGGTGGAGTTAGAGCTGCTGTCTCATGAGCAAGTTGCCAATCTGAACCGATTGTTGTTGTTCCAATTTACAGCAGTTAATTCTTGTTTTTGAAAGACACATTGATGTTCTTGCAGCATGTATGAGATACTGTGCTACAGTCCATTATTCATTCCCTCTCCTCACCTGATGGTAGTAAGATATAGTCACAGCTGTCCTGGGGCTGACTGACAAAAATGTGGCTCCTAATCTGCATCAGAGACCTCTCCAGCCTCCAATCACTCGCTCACACATCACATTCACACATAAATTAGCAAGGTGGGTGAAGTGTCTTGTACCTATTTAATTTGAGTGTGTAAACTTAAGTCAGACAGTGCAGTAGAAAAGTTAACTTCAACTTAAAGCATCCTCTTTAAATTTAAATATTACTTTCTAGTTGCCTGGGATCCAGAATACACACTTCTTCAATACTTTAAAGGGATATAATTCTGGATTTGCCAAGTAAACCTTCAAGAAAAAGTAAAACACATGCCTATGTCCTCTACATAAATAAGGTATCAAACTATGGTTGTGTATCGAAAAACTTGGACAGAAACTAAGAGTGTTTGTTTTGTTCATGCTGTGATTTTTCCATTAGTCGATTTTTCCATGTTCTTGTTTTCATCGTGTGGCACCTTTCCTAACAACACCTGATAATTAGACTTCGTTAACCAGCTCCAGATGTTACAGCTCTGTCCATGCCTTGTTTGTACCATGACTGGTCATAATAAAAAAAAAAAACTCTCAAACTTCTTAGTATCACTATATTCAAAATCATAATGGGGTTCTCCCAGTATTGATAACATGATAAACAATTAAGACAATTCTATCACAGCATCCACACCCCCATTATCTGCTGCTTAAACTTCATTACACAGCATTATCACAGGCAACATCACTAGGCTATTTCCTGTTACATTGTTAATCCAGAGCTGCCCTGCCTCCTTGTTCAACTTTGGTGATAAAAATAGAATCTGGGAAAAAAGTGCATTAGTCTTTTCTAGATGCGTTTCTAGATGCTGCTGTGAAGTTGCTTTACAATTTTGTGCCATATTCATTCACTCCATACTCTGTGGTAGTAAATTATGTTTAGCTACAGCATGGACAAGCTGGTATGACGACTAAGGAAAAGATTATTCTACATGGCATTTCCATTAGATATGCAGGCTCACGGATTTAAAGTAACACAACCCAGTACTTAGTTTCAAATATTAAACGTTTATTCAGGCCCTTTCAAATCTATTAAAACACACATAAATCATGACTTCAACAGTTGCTACCCTAAATCATTGACAATACACTAGAGTCTATGTATCCTCTATCAACTAATATGTTCCTAACCATGCAGCACTGATCCTCTGTTCCCCTGTGTGTTCCGTCTGAAGCGATTGGGCCTCTTGAGTGATCAGGGAACACTTATATAACAGGCCTATAGTAGTAAAACCTGTCCCTCCTGCTCCACGGGCCACTAATGATGTGTGCTAATCACTATACCTCTATGATGGACCTGTGCTCCTCAATAGCACACACACCATGCCCTAACACACACACACACACACCTGGCAGCTTCAGATCATAGAAACTAAAGGGCCACAAATGTTATCAGTTAAACATACAGTACATGGTACATAGGACTGAGAGATTGAAACATTGTGCTCTCCAGTGTTCTCAAACACTGATGAAAGGCAAGGAAAAACAAAGCTCCCTCAGTCATGTTGATGTGATTTATATCTTCCATTATTATTAGTGCAACTGGGTTCTTTTATGCTTCTAACAAGCAACTGATTATATACACAAGGTTGCAGCCAGTAAAGCAGCAACCAGTTTTTCTGTCATGAAAATTGAAAACCCAGAGCTAGTATAGCAAGTATAGTTTAGTGTGTATTGAGAAAAGAATGGGGAAACTTTGACATTTTATTAAAACATTTTACATTCTTTCAGTTTCTCATCGTGTAGATGGTTTGTGTCAGAACACAAACCCAGAGACTTTCATAAATTAAAAAATATAATCCCAAATGTAATGTTTAAGGGGTCTGAACTGTAGACCCAAAGACTTTCCAGGATGCTGTAAAGAATGAAAAATTATATTTGTATCAGTCGACTACTTCATGGACACACCTCATTCATTTGTCTAAATTATAGCTCTCATGTGTTTAATGGTGACGTCAAACTCACCCTCTTGTTTGTCTATTTGTGAATGCCATCATTTGTAATGGGCATTGTGAAATACAGGACAGCCCTGTGGTATTTAACACCTCAATGTTTTTGGATAATTCTCAGCAAAGTGTTGTTGATTGAAAGGATTTGGTAATGACAAGGAAATAGGAAAAGCAGGAATACCAGTGTGTATTATAATGGTGTAATTTTATCAGTTAAACTATGTTTATTTATGATGTCACTGACAAAACTACATCTAACTGTTTTTTTTTTCTCCAGGGCCTGTATGTTTTTGCTGTCTACTTTGTCATGCACAACCAGCTCTGTTGGCCCACTAAAGCCAGTTACACAGTTGAGATGAGCGGCCATGACAGTCCTGACGCTGCCTACCCAGGAGGAGGGCCAGCGTCTATAGGGGGCGACATAAACAAATCAACGCAGAACCTCATCAGCGCAATGGAAGAGGTACAATTAAATTCTCAAAAGCATTAGTGACAATGCACAGGAAAAGTATATTTGCTAGCCATCCATTTTTTTCCGCTTATCTGGGGCTGGGTCACCGGAGCAGTAGTCTAAGCACGGGCTTCCCTCACCCGAGACACTTCCTTCAGCTCCTTCGGTGGGACCCCAAGTCGTTTCCAGGCCATACTTTCTAATATATTGCAATTGTGCACTGTCTGAATAACTCTATTTAACTTTACATAACTTGACTGTAGGTTCACATATTTGCCAAAAAACTGAATATTTAACATGGTGCTTCAACATACGTGTTTGATCATGTATTTGTAGTGGGACTTAAATACATTTACATTAAATTTAGACATATTTTTTTCATCTACTTTCTTTGCATACTTTACCTACCTACTTACTTTTGCATTATTCACATATTTTACATTTCTCAATTCTCCTCAGTTCATACATCAGATCAGATTAAACAGTGAACACTTAATCAGTGCTGTCTCATGTTCTTATGTAACGTGTGTAAAATTGTACATGTGTTAAGATACGAGAAGGTCGTCATGCCCACATGCCCACATAATGGCTCTTCTCTCTGGTCCCATGTTAAGTCACACATTGCATGCAAAAGCCTCCTGAAAACCCAAGACATTACCCTATAATGATCAAGACGGTGGGTAGGGTTAACTTACTTCTGGGAACACAGTCCACCAGGCCGAGCTATCCCCTAATCATGTCTTATTCATGAGAGATCTACTTTTAGTGTTTCAAATTTCCAAAACGTAACAGATGTGACGCAGAAAATGTTCTATAGGATAAGCTTGATAAAATTACTCTACTCTAAAATTACCCTAAAAAGGTATTGGGACAGAATAACGTGATTAATCAAACATAATCCACTTATGCCACTGTTTGAACATAGATGTGAGATGTGCCTGGTGGAGCTTGGTACCCCTTTGCATGACCCTCTGTGCCTGCCTCTAGGACTTGTACAACTCACTTTTTCATACTGATATTTAGGCATGTATTTTGAATCAACTTAGACTAAAGTATAGATGGATCACATTTGTCAAAGTAAAGAGCGTGTGTTTTATTTTTGTTGTATAAAAATAATTTATGTAGGGTAATATTATTTTGAAAAATCCATTCATAAATCTAGATTGCAAAGGACCCTCTCTGAGTCAGTGAATGCTGTTGAGTGAAACCCTAACCCCCTGACCATCCATTTACCTCATGAACCTGCAGTGACCCTCTGATTTGGCCCTTTTGGAGTGTACTCTGTCTGACCCTAATTCTACACAGGGCCAATTACACGGATCATCGTCGCGGCATCACATTCTCTCATTTAAACATATAATTACAATGTTACACACCATCTACACACCAGCTATTATACACAGTAATTTTCAATAGCTTGTACTGGGTTTGTTTCAGGTTGCAGCTGACTGGGAGCGTGCCTCTCTTCATCCTGGCAGTGAGCCCAGTGTTGTGTTCAAATCCAGTCCAGTGATGGGGACATATGGGACAGACGGAGGCTTCATCAACACAAACCTGGTGACAGGCGACGAGGAATCCCAGGAGTTTGACGACCTTATCTTTGCCTTAAAGACTGGTGAGAAGCACTGTCAAGTTCCGTAGTTTTGTTATACTTCAAAATTACAATCTTATTTTTATTGCTGCAAATGTCAAATAACTAGAAATAACTTAAATAATGTTCATTTAATCAGTAATTATATTGTTACATTTCCAAAGCTGGCCTTGGTGGTGCTACACTTGATTTGTTTCTATTTGCAAAAAGACAAAACATGTATATACGTACTCGCTTGGTGCCTTGAAGATAGAGGTAATCACTATTAACAAAGGCTTTTGATCAGTGCAGTCCCCAAATGTCTCCGTCATAGATCAACATTGTGCACACAGCTCTGCTCACTTCTGCAGATTCTGCAGAGTGTCACTGTGAATACCGCAGGTTTGAACAAATACACACAACTGCACAGAGATATGACTTTGTAAAACAGGTTTCAGTGCTTGTTTTGATCTGTTTGGTTATAGTTGTAAAAAGTTCTGTGATTTAAATAATAGTCAAAAACATGCAACTTAAAGCAAATCTAAAAGTGGCTGTGTGTTGGCTTCTTTAAGGAAGATACATTATTAACTGCAGTTGATAATTCGTAAATCTCCTCTTGGCACTAAGCTGAGTTTTCTTGTATTTTAGTTTTGCTTTTGAGGAATAGATAAATTATTAACTGCAATAATTGATAACTGATAAACCTTACCTTGGCGTTGAGCTTAGACTTAATAGACATGCATTTCAGTGTATAATGTGTCAAAATAACCTAGGTTTTGAGGTTTTGCTATGCTATGAGCCAGTTAGCATGTATCACAGAGCGACAACAACACTCTTCACTAAGGAGGCAAATGAAAAGTCCATTGCGACAGGTGTGTTTTAAACAGAGTTAGCGGCGTTAATAAAATTGGATTAGGCCACGCGGATCAAGTTGCACCAAATGGATGGTAAAATACAGCAGCTCTAACCCCCTCCCATTGTCGTTGTCTTGCCTGAGGTGACTGCATGGGTTTTTTCTCATGTAAACAATGTGCTTCAGTGACCTTTCCTGTGTCTCCTACACGTCTATTGTTTGGATTTGAAATTACAAGGAGGCTGTCATTTTCTATAGTTTTAGCTGCACACTGGGAGTTGGTTTTAGCCTGGTTCAACCAAATGAAAGCAAAACTCCCATGTCATTCTCTTGTATCTCTCACTGTCTTCTTGTCTAACTACTATATCCATTCACTTCATGCTAAGGTTGATGTAAAAGTTGCATTTTCATCTCTTTGGTTTACCCAGTAGAATGCGTTTCAGGCAAGTAAAAAGGACAGAAATGACAGGAACAAATGGATTTATAGACTTCACTACTGACTTGTGGCCTCCCTCTTATAGGCTTGTTAAACTGAACTTGTAACCTGGTTTTAATCTTAACCAGTCTGCAGTCATGACCGTTATAAGAATTACATAATCCAGGAGCACTTTAAGGGGTCTATAAGTAGTAACAATGGGACTCTTTACACTGGTCAACCATTAACATGTATGATAGTCTTCGCAATGTGATGGGACAGTTAGCGTTTAAGGTTTTAGTGCAATAATGTGCGTAATACAGGACTTAATGAAACATTGGAAGGGGAAAGAAATTAGACATGAGTTTAGACAACTACCGAGACAATGCCTAGACCTATAGTAGAATTGAGTCGGACTAGTTCCAAATTAAAACAATCCTAGATCTTCTTGGTGCTAATACTACCCTAAATGTAGAAGCGCCTTGCATTTTACATGTGCCTTTAACACTGTAAGAAAATATCTAGCATGGATGAGCAACAAAGCAATATTTGTATTTAAGTTTGGATGATCTTAAATGCAGTTTAGCTTTGCCTCAGTGTCAATTTTCCCTCTGACGTCAAACCACCCATCTGCAGCTTGTTACCTCAGCTAATCAGATAGGGTACAGTCAGCCTCTCTCTCATAATCTATACATTATGAAACACAGGCTGAAGCTGGTGGAGTTGCATAATTTGATCCACTATCCACCAAATGCAGTGGCGCTAATCTGAATGGTATGAGATTTTCAGGGCTTGAATCATCTGCCACACATTTCTTGGTACCACTTTATAATACTTCTATTGTTCATTTTAAACAATTTGTGCATTATGAATTCACTCTTTCTTCATGCTTTAAGGCTAATTAAAGTGTAGTTATTATCATGGCTTAACAATTTCTTTTTGCACAACATGTAGGCCTACATTTCTACAGTATCTACATACAATTTTTTGTTTTGCTTCTCTTTTAGGGAGTGGCCTCAATGTGAGCGACAATGAATCAATCCCAGGAAGTCACGATGGTGGAAGTGTCTCCAACTCGCAAATAGTTGAATTGAGACGGATTCCCATTGCAGACACGCACCTGTAACCTGTTCACCTCACTGTGCTCCTCTATGAGAAAAACTACTCCAGTATTTTTGTACATTACATTTGTACTAAAACTTTGTAAATGTTTTTCAATAGGGCATTTTTATAGATGTTTGATGATGTTTAATGTATATTCGAACCTGAATTAATTTTCTAAAGTTTTGTATATATATTTAGTTGTTTTATAGGGCCTAGGAAGTACAGAAAGTACTGCTTTGTATTAAGATTGTGTAACATTGTTAATAAATAATTCACTGTATTTTACATTCTGCTTAGTCAGTTCATACTTTCCATAATGACTTTGAGAAGGTTGAGCTTTTTATTGTAGCTTGTGTAACAGACTTTCTTCAGAGCTCAAGAGGTCAAAGACTGATGAAGGATGGTGTTGTGTGACTTCCACTTTTTGACAGGAATTTCACAAACCCATTCCACTGTCAAGGTGAGGCCTGAACCCTCCACTGGGTGCCATAAAACCTATGGATGTAACACACGTTACTGTCACTGATTAAAATATATCTACCTCTTTACAAATACCATTTCTATTTTGATCATTCTTAATTATGATGGAGCGGGTGTGAATATACAAGTTTGTCTTCTTTTTAATTTGATTGCAGCTTTGAACCTCTTGGTATCCTCTGTCGACTTGAACCATTCACTAACCTTTGACCCTTGGGTGCTTTGCTCCTGACTTGTCACTGACATAGCAGACTTATTTTTACTGTCAAACGCTGCAGTGCCTCAAAGAACACAAACCCATATTGAGAAATAGAGCTGACAATGTATATGTGTATTTAATAGTTATTTATACCTTGTCTGTTTAATTAAACAATGCATAGTGATGGTAATTTTTTTGCAGTTACAAGCCATCCTTTCAGTGTCCATTAGTCTTATATTACAAGCAATTACCTGTATTGCTTTTTAATGAACAGCTAACCCTCTGAACTCATAAAACAGTGTTTATATCTCTTTACACACCTGTATTATGTAATTAACAATACCTTTTGGCATTTAAATCTTCTACAAAAATGTTCTGACATGAAATGGGAGCCATAACTGAAAAATGCCCTCTTGCATTTTTGTACTACTGGTGGTGTAAACATTTAAAAGGCTTCAAAATGGCTTTTACAAACTGGTGCCACAACCCAGATAAACTAAGAACTTATGAGATGAAGGGGCTTGCAAAATAAGTGCATTCAAACTAATCCTCTAAAACTGTCCATGGAGTTGGACTGAATTTTCTCACAGTACATGCACTGGCGCTGAGCTGTTTTTATTTGATCTCATCTTTAAAGTCACTGCCTCGCCCTCAGTTGCACTATGAGACAAACATGTTTACAAATGTGGACATCTTAGTCTCAGTCGACTCACGCTCTACAGGCTCCCTCCCTGTGCGTGCTGTGCCCAGAGCTGTGAGATAAGGGCACAGACACACAGGCTACAGCCAATGCACTCTCCCACACTTCAGATCACAGCTATCTGAAGAGACTGCCCTCAATGACATGAGATGATTATGCACCTAAAACCTTCGACAAAGCTTATTATTAATAAATCAAATATTCAATTATTATCTATGACACGGAAATCACCACATTTTTCTTCATTTATTGATGAGTTTGAAATAATGGGCAGTTTACAGTATAAAAAATGGAGCAAGAAAGAAACAATTCCAAGCATGACAGGTTTTTTTTCTGCAGCGGTTTGTATCAAAAGTGGTAAATAAAAGAAACTCAACATGCTTGATAAAAGGTCCTTGCATCTGAGGCCAATAAACATGCCATTCAGTGTAACAAGCACGCTGCGCCGGATCTGTTTACAAGTTAGCAATAAAACCTGATCTGATATTCTCTGACCTAATTTCTTCTGTGAAAATGGATTCAGCACCTCTTTCTATTCAATGATATTACATTTCTGCAAATGTCGTGTTTCAGATTCTCCCAGTGACGTCTGACCCAAGTTTATTGTGGTAACATCAATCTCTGCAAACAAATAATAATAATAATAGACAGGGTGTAGTCTGACACATGAGAGTACCACCTAATTTAATCCTTTTCTCCTCAGGATAAAGACAACATTTATGTCATTGTGTTAGACTAGACCAGGCCTACACTTATGTCAAATACACACATGGGTTGGCCTTTTAATAGAAAATACTCTGTCTACAATGAAGTGGCCTTGTTTTTCACAAACCCAGTGGCAAAGGTGTGCTCATACACTCAAACACACAGGAGAAACACAGGAAATATAAAAAATAACTTTTGCTTTCTAACTACAGGGATATTTTTCTATTTTGGGATTGTAAAAAAGCATTTTTTTTTTTTTTTGTTAGAGCAAAGCATAGTCATATAGAAATAAAAATGTGTTAAATGCCCAGAGCAAAATGATAATGCATATGTATTTTTAATGTCCTTTTTAATTTATTATCCGTAGAGTGTGGTTCAAACGGCTTGAACACTGAAAAGCACTACATAAATATGAACTTTTACGGTTAACAGCAATAGCAGGACATTTTATCTAAGTAAACTTATTATACATACATTTTGTTGAATAATTTAGATAGGCCTCTAGTAAAGAATAATGGCTGTTTTTTTTTTCCTTTTGGTTTAGTTTTGCATCCTTTTCAATATTATCATATCCTAGAAATTGCTGAGCTGGCAGTACTGTGGAGTATGTAGATCGAGGTCATAAAACTGTGATTGGTGTTTCTGGTGGATGTTTGTAAATGGGTATGTCATGGCCTCAAGTCTCTGTAAACCCAACAAAGGACCATACTAAGCAGAAACCCAGATCCATTCGATGTACGCAAAGATTATTTGTTCAACTCATCCAGAATCTTTTCAGTGTGTCATGTACACAGCTCAGCAAGCACATGGTTTGTATGTGCATAAAAGTAAGAGAATTGTTTGCTGAGATGACAAAGATGTAAGGCTTAAAAGTAATTTTATTCTTATTACATTATAACAAGAAAAATACATACATTTTCAGATAAACAGAAGATTATTTTTTCTGTTGCAACTGTTTCTGGGAGCATTAAAGCCATTAGAAAGTCTGGAGCCACACCATCATGAATCAGTTTAGCGTCTTCAATAAATGACTGGTTGTTGTTTTGAGCATTTGTCAAATGTATGACGAATGTATTTATGTATCTGTCCTATTTATGTATTTATTTATTTAATGAATAGGCACACAGACAGGTATTTAAACTCATATCTCATAATGGCCCAGTGGGTGTAAGTTTGTTTTGCACTGAAAACTGACACTGAGAGCTGCTATGCCAGCCCGACATATATATTTATATATTTAACCTCTGCAGCAGGTAGACACGTGGAGTTTGACAACTTGTTTTGATGGAAACTCAAAACTGGTTTGGGGTCAGTAGTACGTCTTAGGGTATTTCTACTTATGGAGAATATTGAAAAGTTGTCATTGATATACATTTGGTACATTGGTGTGAACTGAAAATACAATTACACTTTGCACAAGGCAGCATTTGTAAAAGTAGATTATTCAATAGGTGGATGTGATGCATGAACTTAATTAAGTAATGTATAAAAACATTTTCATCTATAATACATCTCTATCTTCTATGAACATTCTGTTGCTGAATGATAAAGTGACGACTTAGACTTATAGAGCTGGAAGCAGTGACAGTGACTGAGAGGAACTTACTCATCACATCACACAGCATCCTCTGTGCAGACCGGAGCAGGCTGGTTTGATCCAGTGGTTCAGCGTCAGCATGAGACGAAAATACAATGTCAACTATTGTGGTGCTCAGAAATGTCAGGCAGGCAATGTGCTTCAGAGAAGAAGACAAGGTGGGAGATAGGGAATGTATAAAAACAATTCTGTTTATCTTAAGATCATAGAGTTAAAAAGAGACATATAAAAAGAGACATATAAAAAGAGACATAAAAATCTATTTTGTTCAGGTAAAAAAATGTATAATTAGTGCTTCAAAATGCTTTACTATTGCCCTATACCACCTTTTATTTTAGATCAAACAGTACACATGTGTAATAAAAGTGAAATTTCTAAATTAAATGCAGTAATACTTGTTTACTATTAGTGTAGCATGTCTTTCTGAACTTGTGTTATAAACACATTTACCAGGAGTGAAGGCAATTTTACACAGCCCTTCTTAGCTACCATCTGTTACGTGACATGGGCCAAAAACTAGGACATATTAATTCTTTCAAATTTCCCATAGCTTTGAATTGCTCAGATCCTTAGCGTGTTTTACTTGACAGTATAAGTCACACATTCCTGCCTGTGTACTCAGAGATGATGAGGCCTCTGTGCAGCACTGCTCACTGGGTTTGGAGGGAAATGTTCTGCCAAGAACTGACTCAGACAGATTAAATAAGGTTTTTTTATTTGGCCATTGCCTCTGATCATTAAAATTACTCACAGAACTGGAACAGTCTGGTTTGGGCCACTCTTGTCCCAAAGTGCTCGTGTACTGAGTATTGTCTGTTTGATATAAACTAGGGTCTCATACCATTCAGAAATACGTTTAGTTTTTCTTCTTTGATGTTGTCACTGTAAATCAATTCGATATTTTTTAAACAGATACATTTTTAGCGCCCACTTCAAACCCTTAAAAAACATTGATTACTCTGTGCTATAACTAACGTGCAACCCTATTCATTCATGTTATTTAAGAGCTAACATGAACTGGCACAACATGTTGCTAAGTGGACACAGACCAATTTGGGGGCAGTTATTCTGTCAGAGAATACTTCCTTTTTGTCCTTGTCTTGTTTAACGTAGCTTTCCTGTGCAGATTATGTTGTTTATGTTTGAGTGCAAGGGGAGAATCCAGCTTCTAACATACAATCCCAACTGAATAGGCCTTATGTACTGTGTAAAATGTATATATGAAAAATAATCTGATTTTAAAAAGTATTTTATGTCCTGCCATGGAGCTTTTTGAACTTGTTCCAACTTACACATTGAATGATAAAGCTAAGATGTTGTAGGCTACAGTATTTTTATTAACATCAATTCAGGTAGAAATTGTAACTTGACTCTGCTTCTCAGTTCCTCCGAAATCTCGTGAGAATCCAGCTGCTGTGCTGGATAATGATTACATACTTGTTGCAGATGTACTGTAAGTTTGGTGAGTAAACAAGGTCATTTGAGTTTTCTCATGCAACAGCCATTTCCTCTCCCTTTGCCTCGTCCACTTTCACCTTTGGGAAAAGTAGGCTAAAGATAAAGGCGATTGCATCCACACAGTCCACACTCAGAGATGACCCAGTCGTTGACCTAAAAAAATGCTGCATGTATCAATAAGCAAACAAGGCTAACTAAAGCAATAATAACATGTTTTATTTTCTTAAGCTTTCAGAGGTCATTTTTTGCCTGTGTAAATGTATGTGGACTATACAGTGCAACAGTTACAGTGTATGTGCAAGTGTGTATGAATAGACAGGGTGATTAGTATGCATAGCTGGATTGGATGTTTGGGACCAGCAGTGTGGAATAACATTGTGGGACAGACGCAGAGTGGGCAGCCTGTAAACATTGCACCTGTTGTTTTTCAGGAGTAGAAGACACTCAGAGGGCAGTGTGATCCTCAGATGGGACAAGGCAGGGGGTAGGTCTGTGACTCAGGAGAATCTGAGCCGGGATAGGCCCGTGTCATGAGTCAGCCAAGGCTAAAAAAGGAAAGTGAGCAATTTTCAGAGTGCACCGAGGAGCTAAAATAAGAACAGCGCTCTTCAGCCTAGGCCTCCCGTCTGCAATAAGGTCCAAGGACTTTGGGCTGAATAGAAAACACATCAAGTTTCATCTTGCATAACTTGATTGCGTGCCTCTGCCATGCTATTACATATCGTGTTTTATTTGAGCCTCTGTTAGGTCAAGGTGACATTATAAACAGAAATATGGGCAGTCAAGACCTTTTTAGCCTGATTTTATTTATCTATTTATTACTTTTTATACATATTACTTATGTTAATTACATAATTATTAATTATATTCTCACAGCCACTTTCAAAGGTGTTAATTAAAGATGTTTATTGACAAAAAGACCTTTTGTCAGCAATGAATTCTGCACTCAAAATTACATTTACAGCATGTAGTCACTCCTGATAACTTACTGTATAGTGAGTAAGAACCCTGAAACATTCCATCACTTGCTCATTTTGGCCTCCTTAGCTTCTGTCTATGATAACCAATACCTCCATAACCCAAACCAACATGAGGTTTGCATTTATAGGGAGCACTATAGATTATCTGCCTCAGCTAGTTAATGGTGCAACTTGTTGGTGTACAAGTGTGTGACAGGGAGATGTGTGTACGATGCTTACTACGGTGCACTTTGGTATGTGATCCATGGGATACCCAACAGGGGAACAGAGACTCTATAGTAGCTCTCTCAGCTCTTAAAAGTAACATGTGCCACTTAATCCACATGCAGGACGGCCGGAAAGCAATGCCATTGTCATCTGGTTTGTATCGCCGCACTGACAATGAAATGTGTGGACAAAGATCATAACTGGGTATATTTAGTGAGGCCCAGCTCTTTGTTTTTTTTCTCTTCCTCAACTGTCCCCGCTACATGGAAGTAAACAGCTTGTTCTTGGCAAGGTCACGCCTCTGTCTTATCATGCAGAACTGAAGCTTCTTATAAAGGGTATTTTAACTATAAATTACATTAATGTTTGACCAAAATCGGTGAAAGTGTGACCCAACAGTAGCTTACTGTGGTCAATTATTGTGAGGTCTGGTTAGTGCATGTGCTCTGCTGCAGATCTACAGTTGAATGAGCCTGGCCTTGAGCCCTCAGTGAAACATGCACAGTCACAGTGGCTGCTCAGAACCTCTGGACCACTGGCTGCTTCTGGGTATAGCAGGATTATCCAGTGAGAGGAAACAGCTGAGGCCTGCGTAGCGTCAGCACTTGCTAATCAACACTGTGTGTGGATATGCACACATGCATGCATGCATGCCCGCCCAATAATAATCCCTCCTTCTTTTATGATCGCACAGGGGTCAGACACCCACAAAGGCCGGGCCACAGAAGTCAAAGGGGGACTGGAGGGACAGGACAAAAGCCAAACGAAGTGTGAGGTCAAAGCTGCTGCTGAGTCATCACTGAAGCTGTCTCTTTCACAGTATTTCGCTGTGTACGATGAGCTGTAGTATTATCTTTGGGGGCATTTGTCTCTCATCTGCCCCTCACTGCTCCAAGTGTCTCCACGGTCTGAGTCCTGTTACGCAATCCCTGCAGCTTTCATAAGAACTTGTGTGCTTTTAGCTGACCTGAACCAGAACACTATATCCACTGACATCCGGCCATATATAGTTTGCTGAGCTCATACCCTCGCTTATACAAAGCTCTGTGTTCTGCAACTAAATTGGAACAACTCTGATGTAATGCTCAAATCAATCAGCAGCAGTGAGTTGTACTTCTGAAATGTGTCGTGTGTAGTAGCTCAAAACATGGGACTGCTGTGGAAATGATAAAACCCATGTTTGTGAAGTGCTGCAGGCCTGCATACTATTATTTAGTCACTTTAGCCATTGGTTTGTTGTCTTAAAAACTAAAATAGCAACAAGCTTGAAAAACAAAGGCTGTATAAAATTTATACATGGAGGAAGAGTAAAATATTATTCAGAGTATAGACTTTATAACCCTGACTATTTTAATCCAATATGATGAGGCTTAAACATTTGAGCATTACTTTGTTTGTGGCTCTTTTGACAATAAAAGATGTATAATCTCATCAACCAAATCAAAAATACACCAAGATTCAAACTAATTGTTTATTCAAATCAAAGGGAAGAACTAGACAAGGGTTTAATCATTCAGAACCTAGTATATTCATAGAATATTTTAACATCATCATGATTAACAGATCAAAAAGATATACAAAAACAAATATACAAATGGAGAATGAAGGGAAATAGGTGTGATATTGCACTTTTCCCCTAAAATGTCTCAGATGCCCACCCCAAGTTCTTTTGCTCTGAACATTTTAGGTCCTGCCTCTTAAAGGTCAGGAGTATAGCTTAGTTTTGACACTGAACAACTCAAGCAAACAAACGACAGAACTGCAACCTGAATGTTGAAGCTTATTTTGAGAGTAACTGATTTAGCGAATCACAGACTTATTAAAAATGAAAGAAGCAGTTTACATGCTATTTGTGTTACCTAAATGATTCTCAGTGGGGGAGGGTGCTGGTCAACAGCTGCCACCCCCTCGAACTGAGGAGGTTCACAAAGGTCATAGACTAACTCAGTTATATCGCTAATCTCAAAAGAAAACTAAGTGAATGCCCACAAGTTACATGGAAAATAGAAAAGTGAATCAAGAAAACCAGAATTTTCAGGCCTGTCCAGAAAATTTTAGTGTGAAACACTAGTTTTTCAAGGAATATTTGCCATTTTCCCTTTTTGTCCTCATAAATAATAACATGGAAAGTGTAAAACAAAAAACCCATACAAACAGGAAACTATCAGTCAAAACAGATTATGAATTTATGAGAAAAAAAAAAAAATCAACTGGTCTTTTCTGTATCAAGGCCACAGAGATAAGTTCACTTAGTATGCACCGCTATGAGCAGAGAAGCTGTGAGGTTAGTTACCTGCAGGGTCAGAAGCATGAACGCACACAGCACATACAAAGTATGAACTACATTTTAAATGTAAACTCATAGTTGTACATATACATTTAAAAAAAGTGTTTAAAGCAATACAGTGATGCATCCTACACAAGGCGGCATGACTACAGAATACTAGTGTTACAAAATGTTTAGCAGGATTTTGTTTTATTCCAGACCACCATTGATTGCTTACTTTTACTTACTATTTGTATAGAAAAAAAGTGCTACTTATCATTTTTGCTCTGTCTGATGCAGCTGGTCTTAAGTGTTGAATGAGTTAGAAAACCAATGTATTACTCATTTCAACTTACTACACTACTACTACAGGACTACTTCTACTTGTTCTGACCAGTCTGACCAGACAGTTAGCATTGTCACAACGATTTTACTGGACATGAGTTTGCTTCTGCCTGTTTTCTCTTTTTATCGTAAGCATTCTGGCTTGATGGTCTGGTAAAACACTGCAGTATGGATGAGATGAGCAAGAGCAGCAGGACAAAAAGGGAATGTGGTTCTTTCGAAAGCTGCCAATCATTTTCTGCAGGGTCTAATAGGGAGATTATGAGCAGTGCAATTTAAAAAAACCTATAACATGTTTCTTTTTATTTTCTAATCATTTGGCAAAGGCGTCAAAGATTAGGGCAGACACACAAGACTTGTTTCATGTGTGATTTGGAGGTTTCTTGCATCAAGGTTGTACATCCCCAATGTACCACCTGTCATTGCAAATTGCACAGCAAGAAAAAAACTGCAATGCTGCAACCCCATTAATACAGTTTAAAAGCAATTAAGTATGAATAAAGCTATAGCATGGCTCGTTTACATTACCTGCCATACTATATGTGGAACCAATAGGAGCAACATCTAAGAACGAGAGAATGTTATGTTTGATTGTTTTGTCCACATCCAATATAGTTGTAATGTGTCATAAAAAAACAAAATGTATTTTAACACCTAAAACAAAAAAATCAGTGCATTGTTCATGTCTTTTTCAGTCTTTTTTTCTCTCTTATGATCAAAATGATGCAATAACGTTAAGTTTGCAGTCTTAGTCTGGTGCATTACAAGGCCAAACTAATAGTGATTTTCACTATCCTTAAACAGAGTCACACAACTCAAGTAAAGAATAAAATGTGCAAAAAAATCCCAAAGTAGGCAGGAGGCTTATCTCTGCTGTCAACCACTGCCAGTGAATGCTTTCATTCAGAGTGTGGTAGTTTGACCCCATTGTCTTTGGAGGTGTGTCCATATGTGCCAAAAGTTAGAAATAGGGAAAAAGCTTGGCAGACTTGAGCCCTATGGGTCTTCCTCTTCTTCAACCACTGAGGCTCGTGCTACTAGTGGGGTTTTCAGACATGTCCCACTGTGAGCACTTTGACTCCACAAAGCTGTACCCAAACAGACGGCTGCTCCTCTTTCAAAGGAAAGGTTGGAATAGGTTTGTCCATACAACCAACTGTTAGAAGTCCATGTTGTGTTGGATGGTGAGACACGTCTCTGGAGGCCAGGTTGAGTGCTGTCATGGAGGACTATACAAAGCTGAGCTTTGCACACAGGTTTATTTTAGTTCCCCGAATCCAACAGGGAAACTCAGTATTAACTCTCAACGTGATGGACAGCTGTCCAGCCTACGCTCTTCAGTGCAACCGGCATGATCTGGATTTGGATCAATCTAAAAAAAGAAAGAAAAAAGAAAGTTACATATTAAACATGTTTTTTACAAAGACATTATCTAATGTAACCTTGTGCCTACCTCAGAGTAAAGTGGAGGAGGTTGAAAGCGGAACTCATGAATGTAGGCAAACAAATGTCCCTCCAGCTCCTCACGGGCAGCTGGAACATCCAGCCTCTGTTCTTCTGTTACAATTTCTGCATAGCTCGGAGGGGCTGAACAGAGACGCAAATGATGTGTTAAAATGAGACCAAATTACTGTTTGCTTAAACTTTAAACTGCCTCTGCCAACCTACCCTCAGGCCTCTCAGGCAGCCCCATGCCCAGCCAACTCATGCTGCACTGGCTGCTGACGCTGGAGGTGCGAGAGCCAAATGGGTGGAGCGGGATGGTCCCAATAACAAGGGGCAGGTTTAGGGACAGGTTTATCGCACCAGGTATGTCCACATACACCTAAAAAGAGATAGACTATTAGTATCAAACTCACGTGCACAGAAGAGAGTTAGGCGTAATGCAAGTATGGTGCAAATAAGAATGTTGAACTCTTATGTAGGTCACTGAGTAGAGGTCAGGTTGATTATACAAGGCCGTGCTCTAGTGCGATGGCTGTCAGTTTGTAGGGTAAAGTGGTTATAAGCACCCTCCAGGCAGGTGTTAGCACTGATATTCTGGGCTAATGCTCTTAACAGCATGTGGTGAGAATACCTGTTTCAATCTGAGACCCAGATCTAATAATGTGGTGCTGAGTCAATGTCCTCTACCAGTAACACCTCAGTGTGTTGCAACTATTACTTTTCAATCTTTAATTGATTATTTACAGAAAGGCTGGAATATTTAGTTTTATCCTATGTAAGCTAATTGAGCAAACACATAAAAGCATCTGACTTACCATCAGAGAGTACTCCACTCTGATAATGCTGCAGTCCAGGATGGAAGGTGAGACTGGTGGGATCTTCAGCATCTTTCCATTCCAAGTCTCAGTTTTTCCAGAGGAGAGGGACTCGCCACGCAGGTTAGCCACAAGCTGTTTAACCTCCTTCATCTTTCCTTTGGCATAGAAGGTCTGGGTCTGGTAAATGGCTGCTTTGGGCACCACCATACGTGACGAGCAGTTCTCAATCTCTGCAAAAATTTGGATTGATTCTCCTAGATGGTTTAGAAAATGGAAAAAGGAAAATGTGGGTTAATAGCATGTATTTGCAATTAATTTGTTCAGGAGCTATGATGCCATTTGGAAAAAATCACAAGTTTTAAAATAAGATTACCTGGTGTATATCCCTTCCTCTCAATTTTGGCACTTAGGGAAATAGGACCTGAGGTGCAGAACCAACAGCAAAGAGTCTTGTCTTTTGTGCCTGCCTGTGGTGACTGAAAAACAAGATTAATATTAAGTTGGGTTTTTCAACTAACGGTGCAAAGTACTTTTGATTTTTCATCTTGTTACACAAGAAGACTACAAGTGCATAAAAGCTTACCAGCAGTAAAGGAGTGTTGATGTCGATGTGCTCAAAGACTGTAAATTCCTTCTTGGTCTTCATGGGCAGGAGCCATGGCCTGTGGAGTTCTGCTTTTACCCAGTACCGCACACTGCCATGCTTTCCTTCAAAGGAGGTAGCCAGGGGTCTACAGACATAGCACACAACAATGTTAATCAACAAATATTACAGACATCAAATAATAATTACACATAGCAAATACTTACGTCTGTGGAAGCTCAAAGCTGAATGCATACTCATGTCTTCCTGAATGGATAGTGGTGAGACCTTCTTCAGAATTGTCATCATCTGAAAAAGAAGTAGAACAATATTCCAAACACCTGTATACCATACCTGGACAAAATGATCTACGGAGACCTCTGAAAACCATATCAAAGACACGGGGTGGGGGAAGAAAAAAAGAGAATAGAATTTACTAAGATATATTTCTATAACAAGTAGCTTATTGCAGTGTCCCCCATTGCTGTTCGGGAAATGATGAACTATAAATTTTAACTATCTAGCCCTCCAGCGAGCATAAAACTACTGAAGGATAATGACTATATTTGTAAGGAAATAAACCACATTGACTGGTTTGTCTTGTTTTACCCTGATGCTTTTCATTTGTAAAAAAATGAAACTGGTTTCATTGACAATTATGATATAATTCTCATTCATAAAATTGGTCATTTCGATCATTTTAGAGCTACAGTGTGTGCTTTTGCCATCTCAGCACTCTCCCTCCCCCGTCGAGAGCCAGGCAGAGTGGTAAACAAGTGCAGAGCTGTCACTCAAAGCCAGACTCCAGCAGGAGGAGACCGGCCTAAACCGGTGCGAGCAGCTCCCACAGCCGCTGTGCTCATTACGCATTCACTATGCGCCGCCACAGTTTGCGCACAGCCCAATAATAGGACCATTCTTTTTACTACGCATCAACTTGTTTCTTTATTACAACCTGCGTCTACCCGTCTTAATTTTTGCTTAAACAATGAATGTGTTTGCATAACAATTTGAAAGATCCATTCAATCAAACGTTCACACAAAAAGTCTGGGCATGAACCAGATGCACAAATACGCAAAATGACAAAATACGACGCATAATAAAAAGGTAAGCGCCTATAGGCACATCATTAGTAAATCTATAACCCAATAAAATTAAGGTCCCTTGAGTGATTTATATCCATACAATCTGTCCTATTCCTCCAAGGATCAACACACAAACCAGAATAAGGAGGCAAAAGGTCGAATACGACAGAATGCTACAGAACCCACGTTTGACTTTTACTTTGCAGGTGTTTTTCAAAAAGTTGCATATATTTCTGTCTGCAAAGAGTGATGTCACTATCCACACATGAGCACCAGAGCCAATGAGCGCACCGAGGAAGGAGGGTCCTGCGTTTAACTCCGCCTATCTCTGGTCCAGTTTTCTGAACAGGATTAAACCGCTTTGAACAATGGGTGGAAACTTAAGCAACCTTACAAAGAAACACACTATCCTATATGGTTATTTATTTTTAAATAAACATAAAAAGTGCTCGAAGGTCAATATATTGTCATCCTATCACAAAACGTATCAAATAATTCATTAGCTTCATATGCGCTTTAAGCTGTCATTCATTGACACCTTGTCAACAAGCGACAATGGATCAACGCCTCAAAAACAATGCCTTTCCAAGTTATCCTTATATTTTAAATGAACAAAGGGAGGGCACTTCTGTTACTCTTAAAAAGAGTGACATAATTAAGATAGAAATGGTCAAAAAGAGGATTTAAGCATTAAGCATCCAGTAGCACACTGTAACACAAAGAGCCTCAGAGGAAAACCACATCATAAAGACACACTTCTTACCTCTTTCGTGTCCAATTAAGATGTCTTTGTGATTTAGATACTCCACTTCCTCTGTGTAGTTTTGTGTGTAGGCAGTGTTGGATCCAGCATTTCTTGATTCAGTCCAACGAACTTTTGCAAAACCTTTTGCGTTGATTTTGAGTGATTTCACACGGATTTCTCCAGTGACTTCAATAATCACTCTCCCTGAGACACTGTCCCCGCTTGAGAAAACGGGGACGTTGCTGTCATTGAGACAGTCATAGCTTACAGTGAAGCTCTTTACCTTTCCTAGCACCATGGTGGAAAAGGAAGAGGCTACACAGAGCTAGAAGTAAAAAAGTCTGAAAAAGAATCTCATAAAAAAGATGGTGCAGATTCAGACACTGATCTCTGCCCTGCAGAGCAGAAGGCACGATCAGTGGTTTCTTTGAGAGCAGTTCATTGAAAAGTGTGAAGGCTCAATAACAGCACTGGATGCTGTTATCATACGCCCGTCTCCTGCTTGGTCTCCAGTCAAAGACAAGGAAACCCCCGTAGCTCAGTCACTTTAAGCTACTGCCCGAGTGAAAAACAACCTTAAGCGCATGCGCAACTTGCTGCCCCCTCCTTCCGCCTTCTGGAACAAGGCAGAGCTGTGGCTCAGGGCCAGATGGGAACTTTGGGCTGAGCTTTAAGGCTGTGGTCACTTCACTTCAGAGTAGAACTGGGCGCATTCTCCTCCACCACAGGTCACAACACAGCGAGGGTTTCAGCGCCCTGTTTATGGATGATATTTTGAGGACCTTTGTCCATTCTACAGATATAATATTTCGTTTTTAATTAGTACTTGCTATAGCAAAAGTGGTGGATTTTCTCTGAAAGACCATGAATAGTACACGCCTATATTGCATATCTATCTAGTATCAAGCCTAATCCATTCAAGAAAAACAAAACAAAAAAAACCCCCAAAAAACTAAAATTAACATCTCTACTGTCCAAGCCAATAATAGTTTTTCACTTTCCTTTCATGTCCAGTCTTATGTCTTTCTCAAGCGTCAACACTTAAGAGAGTAGGCACTATCATTAATGCTTCTACAAAGGTGAGAACTGGAGGTAGGCCTGCATGGCAAGTGGGAAGTGCTACTACAGCCTTTTGGTGTTTGATGAAAGAGAATTTACATGGCCTATTTCCAATTTGCAGTATCTTTTATTTTGTAGATATTTAACTGGACCCACTTGGCGCGTCTGCAACATACTAAACTATGCATAGTTGAAACAGAAAGTTTGTTTGCACAAAGATCACTTTGCACAAAGAACACAGTCATAAAGCGCCACCTCCCGGACATTATCACGACCACCTGTTGAACTACTTCATCACAGATAGAGCCGCATAGAGCTGTATCCAACATAGCTAATTTCTAAAGTGAAGTGCGCCATCTACTGTCTTTATACAGTCAGTACATGGTGTCGTAACCCGGAAGTTTACGTCTTATTTTCTTGCCATTTATTTCCCTCGTTTTTTGCCAAAAGAGACATCAAAAGAATTTCAATATAGCCTATACTTTACAGCTCTTTGCAATAGTGTCGTGATACAAATATGAGTTTTGTAGTTACTTTGTTTATTTTGTTTCAGATGTACGATTTAAGTTTTTGCCATCCTGAAAATAATAGGCCTAATATAGTTATGGTTATGAGTGATGCATTTGTAAGTATTCATTCGTTCACGATTTTTGCTGAATTATTTGTGTCATTAAAGGTATGCAACTGTGTTACTTTTCTGGTGGGGGGGGGGGGTCCATGTAGGCTAAACCACATCTTTGTCATGGATATGTTCTTGCTTTACCTAAAATGCTCCACAGTATGGCATTTAACGTATCTATCTTGCATTTTTTTCACATATCTGTTTTTATTGCTTGAAAAAAATACCTTGATATAGGCTACACGCATTCTTACTGTGAAGAGGGTCACCTCTCCCAATATCTGAACTTGGCCTGATGGCATCAACTGCTTCTCTTTTTGGAGATAGATAACTTTGCTGCCATACTGTGGAAGATTCCCACCGAACCAATAACATCTCCGTGAAGACAAGCTGGTGACAGATCCTCCACGTCCCACCAGAAAATGTACATAGTGCGTTTTCAATTTTGAAACAACTTGTTGGCCTATGTCTAGATTCATCTTGACATAGATTTACACTTATGCATCTTATACACAGGATGGAAGGCTGACCTTCAATAACAAAGTGGTGCAGCTTCCATACATCAATTATCTTCGAGAGCTTGGTACAACCTTCCTGAATGCCTACAGTAACTCTCCCATATGCTGCCCTTCAAGAGCGGGTAAAGAAGAAATTCATTTAAGAAGAAATTCCATCTTAATTAATTGCTAGAGGATTGTTTTGTTTTTTGATTGATTTTTAGCAATGTGGAGTGGTCAGTTTGTACATCGCACTGAGTCATGGAACAACTTCAAGTGTCTTCAGGCCAACTCAACAACGTGGATGGATTTGCTGAGGGAAAGTGGATATACTACCAAAATGATAGGCAAACTGGACTACACCTCTGGAAGTCACTCTGTCAGGTATAAAGGCAACATCTAGACACTGGCCCTCGTTTACTAAAATTGTGGTGAAAAGGGTGTATATTTGAGTGTATATTTTTCCATAAGACAGGGATCTTGTAAGTATTTCATTTCTCTTTTTTTTCCATTTATGTTTTTATTGGAAAAGGTTAGCATCATTACAATCAGTGACCTATCTGAGTAGTAGTCAGAGATTAGTTCTTTTCATGTCTCTCTTTTTTTTAACCAACACATGAGTAAAAGAATTACAAAAAATAAAAAAGGAATAAAACAAGGTGGCTTAACTGGGAGACACACCTGACATTTCACCCATAAAATAAGGGGAAGTGAAGTTAGGGGATTCATGTTATGTATTTCATGTGTCAAATGAAATCTGCATGAAAGGGGGATACAAACTGGATCCATTTATTCTAAATCTTGTAGAACTTTTTCCAGTGAGTTCTTAGAGTGTATGTCAATTTTTCCATTTTAAATATTTCCAAAATTATACCAAATCAGTCATCAAGTGTTGGGGTCGGGCTCAGCCATTTCCTAGTTACTGTTTTCTTACTGGCCATTAAAAGCGCCTGTAATAGTTTTACATCCCCTCCTTTTGAGTGTTTCAATGCCTGTTGAAGTAGTCACGCATCTAAAGGAACCTAAAGAAGTCTGCCTGCTCCAAACCTTTTTTATCTTGTAGGGATTGGAAACTCTGGAGTATCCTTTTATGTGTAAAATAATGTAAAAATTTGAATCTTCCATCATTTTGATTTAGTTTAAAATCCCTATCATAAGCACACCACCTAAAATGTTTTCTTGTTTGTTTTATTATTTTCAATTTTGCATATTTTAACTACTTTCTGCCATAGTTTTAGGGTGTGGCATAGCCACAATCCCTTAGCCCATCTGGAACTAGCACACGGAGGACGGAGCCGCCTGATGAACCCATCCGGACTGGAGTCTGCTGCGCTTTGCACTGGAGATAGGACTGAACCCTCTGGCCTGTCCGGGCCGGAGAGACAGCCTCAGACAATAGTTAACTAGCAAACCCACTTATGATTGCCAAACTTCAAAAATTTAACAGCATTTTGACTAAACTGATCCTAAAAAAAAGAAATATATTAAATGGCAATACGTTTCATGCAGTTAAAAGTAGTTTTCCTGTGCATTTTGACGTTAAAAAAAAAAAAAATCTGTGTATGTGGTACAGCACCTCCAGACCGCACAGTGTGCTCACGTTAATTTTGATAAATCCCTCAGAGCGCCTTGATTTTGTCTTGCACTAAATATACACACCGATTTTGCTATACGGGCGTTTCGTAAACAAGGGCCATAGTGTTTGTCTTTTAGTCTGAATATTGTTCCCATGTTTTATGTTCTCAGTAATCGCGTGGAGGCCTGGGCACGAGATGCAGAGCTTCTTTTGAGTCAAGAGGGACGTCCTGTTATTGATTTAGTTGGTAACATGTCAACTGTGGAAATACAGAGGACAGACTGGCAGAACACAAGAAAGGCTAAACAATGGATTATAAGGAACTCTTCTTCTGACCAACCTTTTGCACTTTATCTTGGTCTTAACTTACCTCACCCCTATAAAACAGAATCTCTTGGGCCCACAGCTGGGGGCTCTACTTTCCGTACCTCACCATTCTGGTTAAATAAGGTAAACGTTGTGAACTTGCAATATTTTTGAAACCTAAATATACAGAAATTATACAATGTTAATGTGACAAGTTACTTAAAAGATCTAAATATTTATGGTCCACAGGTGTCTTCTGATCAAATCTCTGTACCAAAATGGCTTTCTTTGTCTGATATGCATCCAGTTGATTATTACTCTACTGTCACCAAAAATTGCAGTGGTGTTTTTACAAAGGAGGAAATAATAAGTATCCGTGCTTTTTACTATGCCATGTGTGCTGAGACAGATGCTATGCTTGGTCAGTATGCAGAAAGGTTCAAATCCTTAAGCTAACAATAATGCGCTCACTATAACAACAAACTGGAACAAAATGCCATGTGTTTTTTTTCAGGAGAGATAATTGCATCTCTAAGAGAAACTGGTGTGCTTAACAACACTGTTGTTATCTTCACTGCCGATCATGGAGAGTTGGCCATGGAGCACCGGCAGTTCTACAAAATGTCCATGTTTGAGGGCAGTGTCCATATTCCCCTCCTTTTCATGGGGCCTGACATTAAGTCTGGCCTTCAGGTGGATCAACATGTGTCATTAGTCGACCTCTATCCTTCTATTCTAAGTATGAAACAGTCAAATGAGCTTAAACCATTCAAGGGAAAAAAATTACTTTGTCCTCTTTTCCAGAAATTGCAGATATCTCAGCCCCAGCCAATCTTAGTGGCTATTCCCTTCTTCCTTTCATGTCCAAGTCCTATGGTTTTCTCAAGCATCAACACCCAGACTGGATTTTTAGTGAGTACCATGGTTGTAATGCTAATGCTTCCACATATATGCTGAGAACTGGCCACTGGAAGTACATCACATATTCAGATGGTCAGCAACTGTCACCACAGCTTTTTGGTGAGCTTGATGAGACATAATGGTTTATATTACACTGCCTATTTCTAAAAATGCATAATGTCCTTTATTTTGCAGATTTATCCCGGGACCCAGAAGAGCTACATAATGTAATGCTTAAATTCCCAGATGTGAGGGCACATCTGGACAAAGTTTTATACAGCATAGTAAATTATCCTCTGGTTTCTGCCAGTGTCCATGAATATAATAAAAAAGCTTTTACTTCCTGGAGAAATAGCCTTGGAGGAAATTACAGCCAAGTCATTGCAAATCTCAGGTGGCATGTGGATTGGCAGAAAGATTCAGTGGCCAATGAAAAAGCAATTGATCAGTGGATATATGGCTTTAATTGATGTTTTCATCATATTGCACTGTACATTTTAGTGTTGCATTAAAACTTGCAAAAGATATTTTTGTAAAGATTTTAAATAAAGATAAAATTAGTTTGGATAAAAAATAAACATTTTTTCAAAATATATTCGTTTTTTTATTTACTATTTAGAGTCATCAGTGTTGTTCATCTATAATAGATTTTTATATTCATAAGCGTCATAAAGAGTTTTGTTTTGTTTCGGGTTTTTTTTGTTTTTGTTTTTTTTACGATTGACGCCTGCACTTCAGTCCAGTTGTACTTCCGGGTTGCAGGAGTAGCAGCACAGAAAAGAAACTTGTCATCCCAAAGGAAGTTGAAGATCCCCAGTTATGCTTAAAAGGTAATTTTTGTCAAAGCGAAATGCCAACGTGGGTCCTCGTGTATTTTTATGGAAGCATATTATGTAACCCGAATATTAAACCTACCTGTGGTCTTGCTTGTGCTAAAATGGGCTAAAATCATAGCTAAATATGCTAGCATCTCGGCAGAAAAAAACTACAGTTAAATTGCATCATTTGTCATAGGATAAAAAATAAAGGTTATGCAGGCTTGTATTCTTTACCTGTATAACGATGTAACGGTAGTGTTCCCATAGATTTTCAAACTTTAGCTAATTTGATTTAATCTAAAATAATCATTTTGATGAGCATAGTTACTTTTATATTGTTTACTATGTTAACCCCAACCCTTTGATAATACAATGAAGCAACAGCGTGTAGCTATGATGGTATCATAGACTGTATCATACAGTCTATGATACAACCTGTGAATAATCCTCGGTGGTTTGTCCTTCCCACATAAATAGGTAACTTGAAATGTCAACTAAAGAAGTGAAATCTGCACTCAAGAGTGCCAGAGATGCCATTAAAAACAAAGAATTTAAAGAAGCACTTAAACACTGCAAGGTAAGATAAATTGTGTTAATAACATTTGAAGGGTAAATGAATGAACCATGCTCATAGGTGTTTTATTTTAAGGCTGTTTTGAAAATTGAGAAAACCAACTACAATGCCTGGGTGTTCATTGGCTTGTCAGCAACTGAACTTGAACAACCAGATCAAGCTCAGATGGCCTACAAAAAGGCTGTGGAGCTGGAGCCCGATCAGCTATTGGCATGGCAGGTATGTAACTAAAGCTTAATGTGCAAACGACCTATAACAAATATGATTTGTATATTTTCCTATTTTGGGTACATTTTTATTATTGTCCTGGCCTAGAATTGTATAGATTTTTCTGTAATCCAGTGGGACACTTTTTTAGGGCTTGGCAAACCTTTATGAGAAGACAGATCAATGGGACTTTAAAGTGGACCTGCCCAGTGTGTATGAGAAACTAGTGGAGCTGTATTCAAGGTAATACCAATAGAAATTCATGCTTATAATAATAACACATAATATAAATAATAATATTGTTATTACATTGATGTTTTGATATTTTTTACAGCTTGGATAGAAATAAATGTTATGAGACCATCAAAAAACTGTCTGAAATATATGAGTCTGACAAAGAATATTTAAAGGTATCATATGGTTAGAGTATAAGGGAATGCATTAACATGGGAAGTTTTTGACATTTATATTTTTGAGTTTAGTTGGCCCAACTATGGACTCAACACATTCACCTTAAGGAGGAAGATGGTGTGGATAAGAAAGAATTGCTCCAGCTATGGCAGCAGATGTCCAAACTTCTCACCAAATGTCTTAGTGAAGGAGAGCCAAATGATGAAACCCAACTGCATGTAAGATATTTCTATAATGTATGCACATGTATGATATGTTTATTAAATGCCAAATAATAATTAAAATTTAAGCATGTTTTTATCTTTTGTTTTCAGTTAGTAACAGCATTTGAAAAAGCCCTAGTTCTTGTGGATCCTGCCCCAGGGGAGGAACACAAACAAGCCTCAGTTGACTTAATTAACTGCCTTTCAAAAGTAAGCACTTTATTCTACCATAATTAAATGTATATGTGTATAGTTTCTTAATAAGAATTAGAACTAAGGCACTGCAGAATCTTAAAATTATTGACATTTGTTTATCTCTGTCTACTTTATGCCCACTAGATGCCACAAAGAAAAGCTCAAATGAAAGAAGCTTGTGAGACCATGGCCTCTCTTTACCCAGCAGAAAGCTATCCTCTTGAAGTGCTTTGCTCTCATTATCTCACAACAGGTAAAATTATTTAGTCAGTATTGTTTGATGTGTTAATTACTGTAATGTTTTACATTTAACAACAACTATTTTCAGGAGTCTTCAATGATGAAGCCATAAGGTGTTTCACTCTGCTCCAGGATAAAAATCCAGGCAGTGGATTAGCTTGGTTAGGTTTGGGCACCAAAGCACTTAATGATGGAAAGTATAAAGATGCCATTAGTCATCTTGACAAAGGTCAGTGTGTGCAGATAGAACTTTACATATCTGAGGTTTATGAATTACATTTGTTTTTCCTCTTGTACTCCATAATTTAGGGTTGCAGAAAACTAGCTCCAGTCGTGGATGGTTCTGTTTGGGCCAGGCTCATCTTAAAATGCACAGATACTCTGACAGTGTGGCATCTTGTTCCAATGGTAATGTATTTTTAGTATATTATTGGTTGAAATTTAAGGTGACAGACGCGCACGTGACAAATCTGTTTAATTTCATAATCATTAGGTCTGGCCACATGCAAGTCCGAAGATGAGGAGTTAATGACTAACCTATTAAAGCTGAAGGTGGAGGCTCTAGTCAGATGTGGAGGTGAAAAAGCAGCAGATGAGGCCCTAGAGATCTTTTCAAATGTAAAAGTTTGTGCTCACAGATTGTGCTAACCTTTAAACTGAAACACTTGGCTTTATGCTTGTTTTGTTGTTTTGTAAACGTATAATAATAGGTGTCCGATTCAGAAAAAGATCCAGGTCTGATTTCCTTAAAAGGACGTGCCTACCTCAACAAAGGACAGGTTGAGAAAGGTCTAAAGGTAAATAAACAAATAGAGAAATATTGTAATAAATTCATATAGAAATAACTCCATTTGTATTTCCATCCTCCAAAGATATCAATGGATCTGTTGACCTCTACTCCTAATCTAGCAGAAGGCTTGGTACTAAGGGGACTTGCATACCTCTTACAGGATCAGCTGGAGCTGGCAGAAAAAAGGTAAAGATATTGACTAGTGCTCTTCAGAATGTGCAAAGACATTTAAAGATTGTAGTGTATATTTGTTTCCTTTTTTAGTTTTCTGGAAGCTGCAGATCAAAACCCAGATTGTGGAGAGTATTATTTCTTGTTGGGACAACTTTATTGGAACATGGGAGTGGAGACTCGTAAAGACCGCAGCAAGGCCCATACTCAGCTACTCAAGGCATTACATTATAATTCATCATTATTGATTTAGCATTGACTGACTATCTGTTGGGAATTTACATAGATCTAAAAACCATATTGCTAGTGCCAAAGTGTAAAAAAAATCTTGTATCTTTACTGTTTCTTCCAGGCTGCCAAGTTGGACCCCAATCTGGGTTGTGCTTTTCGCTATCTTGGGCATTACTATCGAGAAGTGGCAAATGATTACAACCGTGCTCGTGGCTGTTACAAAAAAGCCTTTGAGTTAAATAATGACGATGCAGAATCTGGTGCTGCCTCTGTAGATCTCTGTATGGAGCAAGGACATATGGTAAACTCACTCATATTATTGTAGACTCTGCCATAATGGTGTAAATTTAACATTTGTATTAAATGACTTTCACACATTTGGAAATTACCTGTCCAGGACATGGCTTTAGAAGTTCTACAGTCAGTTATCCTAAAAGCCACTCCGGGTTCAGCTAAATGGGC
The DNA here is from genome assembly GCA_000787095.1 of Periophthalmodon schlosseri. Classification (NCBI taxonomy): domain Eukaryota; kingdom Metazoa; phylum Chordata; class Actinopteri; order Gobiiformes; family Gobiidae; genus Periophthalmodon; species Periophthalmodon schlosseri. Next base: position 195,938 of record KN485895.1, read on the forward strand.
ATGGATGAGGCGAGGGCTTTACTATCTAAAAGTTGGACAGCACCAACAAGCTATAGCAGAGTAAGATTTATCTTAACTAAGGCTGTAGCCCAACTTTATGTAATAGTAATTTAAATTTTATGTTACTAATTATTAGTCTCCAAGCCGCACTGAGGGCTGATCCTGAGGACTGGGTGTGCTGGGAATGTCTGGGAGAAGCCTATTTGAACCGAAGGAGTTTCACAGCAGCTCTCAAAGCTTTTACCAAGGCTCAGCAGCTGCAGCCCTCGTCCATTTACAGTGTGTACCAGGCTGCTGCCATCAAACAGACCCTTGGCAAATTTAAGGAAGCGGCTGCAGAGTACATACAGATCACAACACAGCACGACTATGTTCCAGCTTTAAAAGGTCATTTTAGAAAATACCTTAATGAAATTATAAGATGTATATTGTATTATAATTAATTATGACAAAGAATGTGCTTAACATTTAACTGCATGCAAATGTCTGTAGGTCTGGGGGAGTGTCAGCTCTTGCTGGCAAAAACACTATTTGAAGATTGTAGAGACAGTGGAGCTATACATCTACTTCAACAAGCAATACATAACCTTTTCAGGCAAGTTGGTGTGCACCACCCTTTTTTGCCCACTTTTTTGTCTCATTTCTTACATTTGCCATTAGAGCGGTGAAGCTGCGTTCAGATCTTTCCTGTCTGTGGAAGTTGCTAGGAGATGCCTGCACAGCTGTGAGCACTGTGTCTCCTAACAAAGCACAGGTCCTGATGCCAGCCTTACTATGTGGATCAAACAATGAGCAGAACCAAATGCTGGACCAATTACAGACCATTAAAGTTGGTGAGAGGTATGGCAATGTGTGGACTGTAGTCATTACAAATACTGGTGTAGCTACTTTTGTCAAAACTACTGTATTTCATTGTATACAGGTGCTATGCTCATGCGTTGAAGCTTATGCCTGATGTTGCCAGCCTTTGGCACGACCTAGGTCTGAACTATCATAAACAGGCCCGTTTGTTTCCTTCCACAAAAGGAGATGAAACTCAAACTCAAGTCCTGGATAAGGCACAGCAGGTATGTTAGTGGACCATATGTGCAAGTCCAATAGTTCAATTTAGCTTTTGTGAAAGCTCTTTGTCTTTTTCCTAGTGTCTGAAAAAAGCCATTATGATGGATAGTGGGAACTATATCTATTGGAATGCACTTGGTATGGTTTCTGTGTGCAAAGGTACAAATGTAATGCCACCTTATTTTCCATTTTGACTTAAATTATTTTTTATTTACTTATATGTGACACATTTGATTATCTTGTGATCTTAAAACTGATTCATGTTACCAGTCTATGGTTAATGGAGCACATTTTCTACTAACAGGTATTGAAAACTTTGCACTGGCTCAACACTGTTTTATTAAATCCATTCAAGCTGAGCAAAATGTATGTATTACACCAATGTGTTTACTATGATTTATGATGCGGGACATATTAGATGTTTTTTTTTGTCACAGAATGTTGTGGCTTGGACAAACTTGGGAGCCCTCTATTTAAAGAAGGATAACATAGAGGTACTGTTTTGTAAAAACACATTTGTTTATTGTGTTTTTAGTTATATTAATGCTTAGTATTTTTCAGCTTGCACATGAAGCCTTTAAAATTGCACAGTCTTTGGAGCCACTCTATGTTGACTGTTGGATTGGACAGGTCCTGACCAATAACTTTTTACCAAATATAAAACAAAGTTACACAGAGCTATATTTCTTATGTAGATATTTCATTGGCCTTATTTTCCCATGTTTAGGCAATGATAGCAGAGAAGGTGGGAAGCTATGACACCATGGATCTTTTCAGACATACCACTGAGCTCAGCACACACGTGAGTGAAAACTGAACCTTTACAATATCAACATCACAATAAGAACTCTTTTGAAGAATGTTTTTATGTTTTTTCAGATGGAGGGAGTGAAAGGTTACGCCCACTGGGTGTGCTCTACGTTACTGGATAAAAGCAACCGAGACTCTGATTTGTATCGCTACAACATTGTTCAGATGAATGCTGTCTCTGCTGCTCAGGTTGCCCTGAGTAAATACACAGGTACACATCATCTCTGATCAATCATTCTGTCTAGATAAATGTCTCTGAACGAGTGATGTATGTTTACGACAGAGCGAGTCCAGTCTGATCCTGAAGCTTTTATAATGCTGGGTTTCCTAAACGAGCATCTCCATCTGAAGAGACAAGCCCTTCAAGCTTATCAAAGGTGCATTTTCACATACACGTCACAAACATACTCTGCTCTTCAGACTTCACTATTTTAAGATAATTGTTTTTATTTGTTATTTTTTCAAAGGGGTGCTGAACTTCTTCAGTTAATGTCTGGAGAAATGCACACGTTTGTTCTGAGCAACTATGGCCGTGCTTTATGGTAACATTTGGCTGTATATACAACTATTTAAAGTATATCTTCGGTAAAAAAAACACTGGCCTAAATATGTCATATTTCAGCTCCTTAGGCCAGTGGGAAGAGGCTGTACATGTCTTTAAGTCGACTCCACTGGAGGAGCTCACTGATTTGGTATGTCTGGCTCTGGCTTATTGTAGAGCAGGCCTCATCCCAGAGAGCGTTAATGGTAAATCGGCATAGTCAGTCTTATTGCACTGTAGCCACTTCAGTGTAAATACTCTTTTAGAAACTATTGTTTCTGTTGTGTCTGTAGCTTATGAACGTGCTTTAGCTGTGGCCTCCAATGAAAAAGAGAAGGCATACATCCTAACAGCCCTGGCATTGTTGCAGAACTTGCAAGGCAATGTAGACTCCGCTAAGACACTGCTGTTTAAATGGTATTTTTAGTATATTATCTATTTATTATTAAATTCATAATGTTAATGTAACTAACTAAACATTTTCCTTGTACAGCTCATTGTTGAAGGAACCTATCCCAGAGTCCTTACTGTGTCTTTGTGCCATGGGCTTAGTTCAGAATGACACAACCTTGGCAGCGGCTGCTTTAGCTGAATTACTGAAACAAACTTCAAACTCAGAGACGGTTGTAGAGCAGCACTGTCTGCTCACGTGTACCCTGTTGGCTTTGCAAGGCAACTTCAGTGCCGTCCAGAGGGAGGCTTCTAGGGCTATACATAGGTAAGTTTCATGCCATATTAGTTTGTTTTTATGCCAGATTCCAAAATGCCAATGCAATGTTTTCATCTTGTAGAAACCCAGGAAATCCAGCTCTATGGACTTTTCTGTCTAGATTGGTACCACAGTATTTTCCCAAAAAAGCAAATGTTAGTCCATCCATTGTGTTAATTTTTAACTGTATTTTTAAACATAGCTCTGTGGTTGTTATAATTCTTTAAGTCTTGTATCTAAAATGTTTTAGGGTGGAGCAATGGCTGGTCATGTGGCTTGCCTTTCCAGCATGACACATGGAAAGGTAATAAGTAATAATTGTTAATTGTATGGTTATGTGGTTTATTGTCTGTGTAGTCCTGCAGTCATCCAGGTAGAATCCATGGTGAAACACGGTTACACTAAATAAGACAGACAGAGGTAGATTTAAATACCTCTGACATAAATGAACTCCTTAATTGCAAACAACAATGTTGGTTTAGTTGCCCATTTGGTTCAACAATAGCATCATCTTTTGGATTGTTTGTGTCTGACATACAACCCTCTGATATTGCTCTCTACATTCATATCTGATGGCTGAATAATGCTTTTTACTCCTTGTCTACAGAGGGCATTGTTGCACAGTGGGGTAAATCAGCTGGCAAGTGGGAAACACTCTGGAGATGACAATCGGAGTAATGCACTGAAAACAATGCAGAGGGCTGTGCTGCTCTGCCCTGGTAACTAACTTTAACTAAACAACTTTACTATCATGGGGAAGCAGATATGTGATTTCATCTATTTAGTGTACCTTAAGCTTATTGGGTACACTGTTGTTCACTTGACTATAGATGTCTCATTACTTCTCTTTGTAGTACTACTATTCTACTTCTCTTTGTTATTACCAGATGACGCAGCAGCTTGGGCTGGACTCATGGCTGCGTGTCACACAGAAAACACCGTGTGTTACCTGTCAGGCTCTGCTCCACGTCGCACAGGTCTAGAGCAAATACTCATGTCAGTTGTCTCTGAAAAGGGTCAGTAAATATAATAGTACTATTACTTTTGGGCTTGTTTTTTTGTGACTTATCCTGATTTGGTGTGGTTTTGTAGTGCGTGCTGTCGAGGACATTGAGCGACCTCTGGCCCAGATGCTGGAGGCCTGGGTCCTACAGCAGTCAGTCACTGGCTTAGTGTTCAGAGGAGAGCTAGAGCAGGCTGAGGCTCTCTGCTCACAGGTACAACATATGCATATATATAAACCTGCATGCACTTAATAGTAATTATTAAAACAATTAATGCTCATCTTATCTGTGAGGCTCAACAGTTTCTTTCTACCTTTCATCTTAGGTTCTAAGTGTTTCTCCTGAACATCCAGCAGTACTTCTGTCACTGCAACAAGTGCAGTGCCAGCGCCTCCTTTTAGCCAGTGAAGCTACTGTTCTCCCAGATGCAGTAATTGAGCAACTGAATGTGGCCGTGGCAATGAATTCCACCAACATTACTGCATGGCATGTAAGTCTCTAACAAGAAAATACTGCATTCTTGTGCTTTAGTGTTTCATCATTTTCTTTATCCTGTGTTTATCAGTGGCTAGCTGAGGTGTATCACAAACAAGGCCTGTTGCTACAGGCAGTCATGACTTATAAGCAGAGTTTGCAGATAGCTTCTCAATTCGGCCTACACAACAGTCAAGTAGCCAGCCTTCTCAGACTTGGACTGCTGGCCCTCAGAATGTGTATGGTGAGTTTATGCAAATACAATAAATGCTATGGCACATGTACAATGCTAAACTAATTAAATTCTGATGTCAAGGGTGGGATGCCAGGAAATGACTGGAAAGACCTCGTGCAAGAAGCTACTAATGAAGCACTGAAGTTTGGTTCCTCCCCCATGGCGCTACTTTTCCAAGCTCTGCTGCAGTTCACTATCAAAATGGCTGCACGGTACATATTTGAATTATATTTGAAACCCTAAGAAGAACCATGGATGCAAATCTTTTTTATTGTCTGTCTGCACATGTTTTTGAAGGGACACAAGGCGCTTTTTAGAGAAGCTGGTATATGTATCCCAAGATGCCCCAGTTACTGTGGTGCAGGTGGCCAGCTGGTACCTACTCAGACACCTACACGGAAAAAATGATGAGGAACTTATCAAAGTGAGACATAAATACACTTAAGCCTATGATACAAGTCAGGTTTTATATTTCATTTGTTTGTTCTTTTTTGTTTTACAGGTCCTTTTGGAACAGGCTAAAACAAACAAGGATCAAAGACTTTTAGACTTTTGTCAATGTCTCTCAATATCAATGTCTTGATTATCATTGAAAATGACATTTTTCTTAAAAGGCAAAAGCAAATAAATGTGGCAATACATTTTTCATTAAACTTGAAGGGTTCTTATAAGTAATGAAATCAAAGCACAATCAATTTTGCCCCTGTTTTGATTTTTTTTTTTTTAGATTGATCAGATTGTACAAGAGTTACACCAATGCTATAACTAATCAGCAGTAGGGGGCGCTAGATGGGGAAAATTTGTCAGATATTCTGCGTTTCCAACGGGACCATAGGCCACATGACATTAAATAACACGCGCAACGGTTCGGAAAAGAAAATGGAGAAAAAAATTGTATATGGTACAATTGCCATTTCAGGCCGGTTAGCTCAGTTGGTTAGAGCGTGGTGCTAATAACGCCAAGGTCGCGGGTTCGATCCCCGTACGGGCCATATCTAACCTTTTTAGGAAGCTGAGACCCATGATAAATTCAAACGGTTTAAACACAGTAAATAAATCTATTATTGTGCTTTTGTTATAAAAGAATGTTACAACAGTTTACTTGTTACATAGGTCGTTTTCACACATGCTAGATTTAGTTCTGTTTCCTTTACTTTTGGGTCGGTCTTCACATGCACCGCGCATCATTCACTTCAAACACGAATCATAAGCCACGTGAGGGGTAATCAGCTGATCACCGAATTTACGCGCTTCAAGCGGACAGAGCCCAGTGAATGCGCACGCACACGCTCACTTCTCTGGTGCTGTACGCGGTGGTCTTTTCTTTCACCTGTGGCTCCATATACAGTGAGGACTATGCGCGCTGGTGACAACAGAGAAAACGACCCTCAGACAGACCCAGGCTCACCTGCGCAGAGACAGGAGGAGACGTGATATTAAGTTGATCCAAACTGCCTCGTCAGGCGAACGTGTCAAACAGCAGCTCTGCAGCGCCCATTTATACAAATATACGTGATCAGAGCGCTTTTTTACCCAATCCAAAGCACTTCTATTCGCACCGCGGACTGCATACGTCGGCCGCGTTCACACCACACGCGCCCTGCAAGTGGAACCGCTCCGAGACCTCCTGTTTCAAGCGCTCTCGGACCGGCCATTTACTGCCGTTCACACCGGCTCTTTTACGTCGACCTAACTAGTGGCAGTGGGAAAACGACCTTAGTTTTATGTTCAATTTGTTGATTCAAAAAAGGAAATTCAGATAATTTTGCTTCTCTCCTCAGGATACCTTTTTGGATACCATTTTGGAATGTTGGTTTGTTCTTATTCTGCCCTTTCCTCAAATGAAAATATTTCATCAAAGCATAAAAGTATCTTCTCTTCAATTAGCGTATCTTATATTATGCTGGTTATATTCCGAAAAGAATCATTTCCAACTCACTTAACAGTTAGCAGTGTCTTGCCCTGGGCCATCATTAAAAACAAGGCAACTTTAAGTTAACTGTCACTTAACATAATAAAAACACAACTCCATGAGTAAATCACATTTAACAAACCCAGCACCACACTTGTCACAGTAGATTTTTGGTTCACCCAAAAGATTTGTATCACATACAAATAGATTTGTGCACATTGTAACACATGTAAACAGACAATCCATTGTGCATTTTATGAACTTTGTGTATAAAAATGACAACATTTGTAAATGATGGGAGAGATGATTCTCAAGAAAAGGGAAATTAATGTTTACTTTTACCAAACAATGGACAAACCCTTAAAACCATATCAAAATAAAATTTCATTTTAATTCCACTGTAGCTTTTAAAACAATAAATTAAGAAAACCACACAAGTTTGTACAACAAAAAGATGCAAAGTGGTCAAGTACAAGTTGAATAAGTTGAATAATGAAAATGAAAAACAATGACGATTAACTCTTCTATACAATCATAAAGGGAGTGTGTTGAGTGTTTGAATTTCTGAAAGCAGGCACTAAGGTTTTGTAATCAAATCAAAAAAGTTAATTAAAATACTTTATCAAAAATACTCATATAAATACAACATATAATACTATATGTTGTTGGACATCAGATCAGAGGGGAAATAATTCTATTCTTTACAAACCGTTACACCCATTTATAATCCCATAGCAGACACTAGAAACCAGTGAACTGGTCTGGTGCCTTTTAAGTTATTTTATAATAAGCCATCATTATCAAAACTGGATGGCATTAATGAAAAGGAAAATGGTACAAACTTAACTCCATTTCCACTGTAGAATTTATTCTGAAACTCAACCCTAAACAAAAGAAAAGAGGAACCAAATATTAAAAAGACAGAATGATCTGAATTACAGCAGGGAATTGTTGATTATACTATGTTTAATTTACCAGTGCAGTCGCAGAGCATGAAGAAAAGCAGACAGGCCCTCCATGACCAAGAGAATGGACACTGTGAGGACCGCAAAGAGGCCAAACACCGGCACCAGGAACAAGACCCCCAGACTGGTGTCCATTCTGAGTCCCACTCTCATCACCATAGCCCATAAGACCTCCGACAGCTCTGAGCAGACGCAGACAATACAAAGAGTCAAACCCAAACATTCAGAGAAGAACTATATAATGGTGGCAAACATGACTACAGCACTTGGCATAGGTTTCACTTTTGGCTGAATGAGGTGACGCATTAGACACAGATGAGCTCATGAGGTCATCTATCTTTTAAAACAAAATCCATCTTCTTTCACCTGATGCTTTGTTCATTAATACTGAAAAAGTCTGAGGTTTATCGGTCTACTGTTTTTTTTTTTCACATGAAAGCCTCAATGTTTCTCTGATTGTTATCTCCCAAAATTCATTGGAATTTTGGGAGATAAAACCAGGGCCCAGACTACACTAGCGTGCAAATAGCCTGAAGTCCCAGGCCAGGCAAAAATAGAATTACAATACAGGAAATTTTCATTTTCTAGTCCACGGGGTCCTAAAGTGGTAGCATCAGGGCACTGACCTTGGGACTGAAAGATGATTTCAAGATACAATTCAACAATGAAGACAATCCATTTAATCTGTTTTACCTGTGAAATGGGTAAACAACACACATTTAACCTACCACTTCAGGTACCGAAATACCTAATCAGAGACCGGTTGTGCTCAAAGCAACCAAGCAAGCAAGCAACTTCAACATGATTTTAAAGGAAAATGCATTCTTGTCCTTGGCGCCACTGCAGTTAATATTTAATAATGACCAATCATCTAAACTAAATAAGTCACAGAGATAACTTACGAGCATGTGCCAGACTCAGAGCCCAGAGTCGTAGGTAGGATGCTGTATTTGAGATGCATCCTAAGCAGTACTCTATTGTGTGGATAGCTTGATGTAGGAACTCGTCTGCAAAGTTAAACTACGAAAAAAGCACAAATCTGTTAGATTTTTTTGTTCAAGTTTATCAGTTCTTCTCAGTTTAATTAAATGGTTCACAGTCCTGACCTCTTCTGACTGGTGCTCTCCGCTCATTGAGGTCTCACTGTGACTGCTGCCCTCCTCCATGTCATGCGCCCTCAGAAGGTACAGCTCTTCATCGCTGTCATGTCGCACACGCTCATATCCCTATGGCAATGGAGAGCGGCATTTAATATTTATTTCTAAAAATACATAATATAACAAAATACAAAAATTCCTTACTCTGTATGCTCCAATGCGGTGATGGCCTTTGTTGAGCCAGTAAAGGTACAGTGGTTTTCCCATTAATAAAACAGGCACAGACAGTACAGCAATTAGCAAGAGAAAGATCTGCAGTCCATTCTGCGAAGTAAAAAAACAACAGTTTAAAAACACTGCCACAGACTATTTAAAGTGTGCTATAGAATAGACTCACGGGAAAAATCAAAATTCAGATTGTTACTTCACTGCTTTACTTACAAGCCTTGTTTACAATGTTTCTGTATTATTAAAGTGCCCTTTGACACCCAATGGTCGAATACTGAGCATTTATAATTACTTATTATTACCTGCCCTGCAAAAAGGGGCTGTATAGCATCTCCTTGCATCAGGAACATGTTGATAAAATGGATGAGGATACTTGGAGCGTGTCTGGAGTCTTTAGCGGAGAAAGCCAACCACTTGTACAAAATCATGAAGACGAGATATCCAAACAGACACAGCAGAAACAGCAGCTCAGGGAGAAACACCAGGTACAGGTTGTAGCTCTTTCTGAAGTGTCTAATTAAGAAACAACATATTTAAAAATAAATACATTAACAAGAAATAAAAGAAAAACATGTACTTACAAGTGATTAAAAGTGCTGAGGATGACACCAAAGCTCATGTGTATAATGCCAAGAATCACAGACATCTTCATTTTATAAGAGTTCAAAAAAGTGAGGCGATTGGTTGCCAGATTCCATATCTAAAAATAAAATAATTCAGACAAAGTGCTACGTGAGGGTACGTATGATGATTAAATTGTGTAATATGCTGAATGTTGAATGTTTATCACTCACAGGGTCGATTCCAAAAGGATAGGGTCCAGTGAAAACCCCTGTAACATTCGGATCAAGAGTCAGTGCTCCATTTCCACGGATATCCTCTGGTCTAACAGGCACACATAAAAGTCAGGAAGTTAGAAGTACGCCCTTTTACAAAACATTTACAAATGTATGTAATATTTTAGCACTTACTTCCAAATCTTGGCTTCAATCATGGCTGACACATTCCACTTGGAACCAAAAATGTTGAGAGACTTAGAGAAACAGTCGTTGTATATGAAGCCAGTGTAGACAGAAAACAGCCCCATCATCAGGATTATGTAACGCCCCTCAAAGAAAGTGTTCCAGATCTGCAAGCCCACATAAATCACTTAGTTATACATCAAGTCGGTAAATTTGTATTAAACCACATTTGTTGATTCTTACAAACCTCATTTCTCGTATTTTTCAGTTTGCGGTCGTTCTCATAAAATACCATCCAAAAGGCAAACAAAGCCATGATAATTCCATGACCCAGGTCCCCGAACATCACAGCAAACAGGAATGGAAAAGTGATGATTGTGAAAGGAGCTAAAAGAGAAAGTTGGGAAAAGACAGTTTTCATACAAGTAAATTATAACACACACAAATATATTCAAGTTTATCTGAAGCATTCACATTATTTTTGGACACTGGCCATAATAACCACAACAATCCACTTACCAGGATTGACCTCCCTATAACTGCACACACCGTAGGCATCCACAATGTTTTGGAAACCAGAAGTAAATTTGTTGGTCCTTATTAAAGAGGGTGGCGTGTCACTGGTGGGAATTCGATTAACAAAAGAAGGCACAGTTGCTGCACTTTTTCTCTGAAACATAAAAATATGAGTAGTATTCTTAGACTGTTCTGAGGTTCACATGGACAACTTCAGTTCATTCAGTTCAATGTTTATGGTAACAAAGAAGAGTTTTTACTGATCCTTCTTCGAGGGCCCTCCGCAGAGCAGGCAGGTCGCTGACAGGGCACCAAACCTCAGCAATAAGACATTTGTTGGTAACGTCAAAACTACATTGGTTCAGAATATAGTAAATGGCTTTCATCTTCTTGATCTGCAAAACCCATGTGTAGACCGACTCTGAGGCCCTGATGAGGACCTGCTTTAGATACTCTTCTGTTCTGTGAAGAACCTGAGCCATAAAATAAAAATCTATAGTTCATATTTTTGTTTTGTTGCTTCAGTAAAAATAATTTGCAGCCTTATGGCAAATAAACATACGATATGCAGGTCCTGGATGCGTGTCCTGAGTCCCTCCACTACATCATTCCTCTCCTCATTGTTACTGGGGTATGGATACACGTGACAGTGGTAACTGTAGGCAAACACCAATTAGACATTATACTCAAAACAGCCTCAACTGAATAATGTAGATCTTTAAATATTTTAACTTACCAGTCACAGATCTTCTTCACTTTCTGGCCGATTTGTTCCCCCCAGTAGGAGATGAGAAACACCACGCTTTTAGTGGGCTCGCCCTTTTGAAAACAATATCTGTATCAGTGCCAGAGCCAACACACATTCTGGTTAAGGACATTGGATAATTTGTTAAACAATGCTCTTTGTTTTAAAATGTTGCTTGTTATAAATAGTTAACTCCATTGGTTTGTCTGTATTCAGTATGCATGTTGCCCAGAAGAAAGCAAATTTCTATAAGAGTAATGTTATAATACAAATAAAAACATGCAACTTTAGTAGATTTTAGACAGACATGTAAACTTACAGTGTCAGGATCATCGAGATACTCGTCCAGCTCGGCATAGCTCAGGATGGTGTATCCTTTGCACACTCTCCACAGCATCCGCTCAAAAGCTTCAATCTTTACCCGATGAATCAGACCAGATATAAAACTGCAAAACAGAATTTCAAAAGAGTAAAAGAGTAAAAAAAACAATGGTATATTTATTAACCATGCTAGGCTACTACAGTGAACATAGAAAATGAGACAAAGCCTGCACACTTACTCCAAAACTGCATTTAATCCAAAAGACCATGAACTGAAGTTTCCACTGGTGGAAACTTGGTTAAATGCAGTTTTGGAGTAAGTGTGCAAGCTTATATTTTTGTCACGTTTTCTTAAAATGGAAAACGAGACAAAAATATAAGGTCACACTTAATTTTTAAACACTACGTGCTTACCCTAATTTGGCTCCAAGTCTCTGCATGCTGTTGTAGTCCATCATCGTTTCTTTCTCCAGAAATGGAAATTCTTCATACTGTACTTGTAAGGGCTCTCGCTAAAGACACAAGTGGTTTTAGGGAAGATACTTTATTTTCGATATATGCTTTCAAATGTAAACTTTACCTCAGCAGATCTCTGGACAAAGTTTCGAGTGATGCGCAGCATGTGTGTGTACTCTGTCAACTCTAAGAGGTTTTTCTGAAGCTTTTCCTTATTCCTGGTGACCTCTCCTAACTCCACCTCCAGTCTCTGTAGCTGCTCCTGTGGACAATGTGCTATAAATGTCAATAGAGCTGGAAAGAGGGATACACCCAAACTAATGTACAGAAAATACCACTTAAAGCAATCTACAAACCATTATGGCAATGACATGTTTGGGTAAAGGAGCCGCTGGGTTAACGTCGCCTTCTGGAAGTGAGATGTCAGCTTTCTTGATTTCCCTTAGAAGATAACCTGAAAAATAAAATGCCCCAGTAGTCAAAATAACACATTTATAGACAAACGGCCCAGTAGTCAAAATAACACATTTATAGACAAACGGCCCAGTAGTCAAAATAACACATTTATAGACAAACGGCCCAGTAGTCAAAATAACACATTTATAGATAATTATTGCTGCAAAAAATATCGGTTTATTGCTGCTGTCAGACCATGCTGCACTATCACACAGTCTTGTCTATATCTTATCAAAGATAATTTAGACTTTACTGTCCAATACAGTGTTCAGTTTAATTGAATCTACAACCAGCTGACAGCTCCCATGACTGTAGTCTCAGTCACTGTGACTTATGTCACAAGGCCCTATGTATATCTATTCTTCCTCCACAGTATCATACACCAAACACATGCATTCATCTGTCGAGCTGTATACCACTGCTACACTACTACTGGAGCAGTACCCTGACTACTTTATTGTAAGTAAATTGTACAAGTCTTTGCACTTACTGAGAATTCTTTCCATTTCCTCACATTTTTTAATCTCATTGACATATTTCCTTTGAAAAGCATTCACAGACGGGTTGAGCTAAAAGACACATAAAAGACAAATGAACATGGTTATTTGTAGGCCACATCAGTGAAACCATCTGTTACATTTGACCAGGATGTTGTTCCCATATAATCATAATACTGTGAAGTCACAAGGCAATAAAGTTTCGGCTTACATCTCTGAATTCCACGAGCCCCAGTTCTCCCAGTTCACTGATGCAGTCGTACGCGGACCCAGACTGGAGAAATAACTGGGCTAAACACATCTCCTCACTTCGCAGCAGGGAATTCATGTTGGCACTTTCTGCTGATAATCTCTCAATGATAATTATAGATTTTTCGCAGGTAGTTTAACTACAATGTAGTTTTACATACTGAGATGTTAATGATAAACCAAATGCAACTAGTGCAGTTGACTTCAGACAGCAGCAGCAGCACAGCCTCAGAGGCTAGGTGGGTGCTACACAGCTAATACGATACGATCGGAGGCACGTCTTCCCTTTCCGTTAAACTTACTTGTCTGTCTGCACTTCGGAAACATCTCAATTTATACCAATTCCATGTCAAAAACAGAGTTTAAAAAGTTCTGGTTTATTTACAATACTCCACGTCACTTCTCATCACTCCGCTGAATACGTGCACGGTTCAACTTCCAATGAACAGCACTTCCGGGATTTTGACGTACCGTGCAACGTCATTCTTCAGCAACTCTTGATTTTTGCCGCCCATGTCACAGATAAATGTGTAAAATTCTTATTAAACATTATGTTTATGTTGCACAATTTGTGAATGAAATGGAGAGTTTTAATAAGCATTTAAGCATAAGCGTTTATTTAAAAAATGTCTGACACCAAATATATAAATAACAGAAAAGCCTGATCAATATTTTGGGTATAAAAGTTCTTAAAGAGTGTTCCATATCTGCCGAATTTGCCTCCAAGGAGTTCCAAGTACAGAAGCAACAACAAAGAAGAAAACCAATATAAGACCTTTGGCCAGAGCTTGGGAGTATGGCTCACCTGGAGAGGATTTAAGAAAGCAAATTAATGCATTATAAATAATAAATGAGATTGGTCTGGAAGTTATTAAAATGATGAATACCTGTGTAAAATCTGGTAATAGGGAAGGCAAGTTCAGGCCAACATATATCATTTCGGCTGCAGTCGTACTCAGTGAAATTTATTTGATATCTGAGAATAAATGATGATGTTGCGATCAATTAAGAGTACAGTTTCTAACCCTATGCCCAAACAAAAGCCTTAAGAATTACCTGGTTTTAGGTGGTCCAGTGTTTAAAGGAATATCAATAAATGTGACTGAAGAAGTGACAGGAAGCAACTGTGTTTCTGTTTGATCCATACACATTGCAGAGTCCCCTCCTCCACAATCCAGTTTCCAAGAAGACAGGTTATAGCTGTAATAAAAAATAACACATAAAATAATCAGAGAAATTTAAAGGTCCACAGTGTAACTTTTCTGGTTGGTTAACCACCTGTTTGTCAGCATAAGTATGATGTATTACTTTGCCTTTAATGTACCGTAGTATGGCATTAACCTTTATCCCGATACATGCGAAAATACCTTGAAACACATCCATTCTCTCTGTGGCGAGGGTGGTTGCCTTTCGATAGATCTGACTTGTAACCAAGCCAGGTGGCTAAGTTACATCTTCTTGTCATCATGGAGATAAATACGTTTAATGCCATACTGTAGAACCTTCTCGTTCAAGGAATAATGTCTCCAAAAAGACAAGAAGGTGGCAGACCCTCCACCAGAAAGTTACATAATGCACTTATGTTTGATATGTACAAATTATGGTTTGCTAAATAAAAGATATTGATTAAGAACTTGTGCACACCTTATTTGCACTGCTTTGATGTCTTTCTGAGGAATCCCATCCACAAAGCCTGTGACAAGAGTCCACACATAGATGTGTAAATGGGATGGTATATCACTGCATGAACTGTTTGTATCTTCTACTCCACTGGAATTCAGCGTCACATCTGAAAAGATCAAGAAAAAAATGGATTGGCGCAGTAGTTTTATTAAAAGTAAAAATGGGTGAAAATTCCAGCATTTTGTTATCTACATACAGCTGATATTTAGCCAGTCAGCTAGAGTTAGAGCATCAGGACGACCATTTTTAGCAACCAATGTGGCTTCATTCAGAGCTTCTTGGAGAGAACTTACAGTATCTCTAAAAGACAATAAACATAAAGACCTGTAACAATTATTTATGTAACAATGTTTTTGAATCATCAACTTAGTTAGGAATATACCTCAAGAGACCACACTGAGTAAGATTTTGCTGACTGACAGGAAGCAGACATCCAGATGTTGAATTCTCACCGAATAACACGGGCCTCACATCGGCACTTGAACAAAGCCCACTGTTGACTAAAACAAACATCTGATTATGTAAATGTAGGGTATGTTTTCGAATCTCACGCTAATATTAGATACCTGGTTTCCAGAGACGCAATTGGGACCTATTTATTAACACAGTATCATTTCCTATTGATGTGTTTAGGATTCCTCCAATTACAGGCCTCCCCACCTGATACCCTGTAGGTAAGAAAGAATTACATGTAATGCAAAATGTATGTCAAACGTAGGCGTGTTTTTACCTGGGTTTCCTGAATTGGGTTCACTCATGATGTCTCCACTTAGAAACTTTGCAGAGTATCTTGTAGTTAATGACACTTTTAAGAAAACAAAAGATGCATTAACACTTCGGACCGAACCATATGTATCATTACAAATGAAAAAATGGCTTACCGCTGCCATTCAGAGTCACAGTGCTGACAGTGTGGGTTAGTGTGATCCCAGTTATGCCATTTTCTTTCCAGTAGAAGTTGTAATCCAAGGCCAAGGTGACATTTTCACATACCAGGACTTTTGTTTAGAAAATAACATTGACATTGAACAACATTGAACACTCTCTTTTTTTGCAATAAAAAACAAACACATAATAAATATAATGTATTTCTGTACCTGAAGAGCCAAATGTTTCAGTGCTTGTAACAAAGTAATTTAATTCAGTCGCCAGTTGGACAGTTACATCCACCACAGCATTTCCTACAAAGAGTTATTATCTTGTTAAATGCTCAAGACCAGCAATGATAAGCTATGTTCAAGCAAGGTGAGGAAGAAAAACATACCACCAATACCATTCTTCACAACAGCTCTTAAATCCTCAGGTGTTGTCTGTAATGGAGACTCAGTTGGACAGGCCTGCAGCAACGTTACACATCTGACATCAAAGTTTTTCAAAAAGGCCACGGGAGCATTGGTCACACAATGCCCATTAAGTGCCTGTGCAAACATAGAAATAACAGTAATAGTAACAGCATGCGTGTATGCATTTCCAGATATTTCAAAATAACTTACCCGTGGAATTGTAAAGTACTGATCTTTTATTGTCAAAATGGGACTTCCTTCAATATATGCATTTGATAGCTCTGGTGCTGATGAAACAGAAGCTCCAAATGACATACCAGGTTTTGAGGCGCTAAAGAAAGTTTTATAAAAGTATTTCCTTATTATCTACAAAATAGTATACATTATATTTTTCTTATTATTTGTGCATGTACTGTCACTTTTACATTGTGTTGCCTTCGTAGAAAAGTCCAAGGTAAGGGTTGTTCTCAGGTGGGGAGGTGACACACAAAAACGGAAACCAATCTGGGGAGTTCTGAGTGGACTGGACCGAACACTGATACTCTGGATCAGGGAACTGCCCACCAAAAGGTCCCGGAAGACAGCGGTACTTAAAGAGCCTCAAATCCTCTGTAGAACAGTCCTGCATAGAGACCAATAATATAAAAATAACAATAAGAGCCAATATATTATTTTTACTTTATTAAATGTGTAAATGTAAGTACCTCATCACAGCAGCACCATAGGTCACAAGTACTGAAAGTAAGGTCACAGGGACATTCCCCCAAAGGCCTGTACACTTGATTTTGAATTATTGTTTTGTTATCTAAAAAAACGAAAAATACATTCACGTGTTGGAAAAACAGATCACAAAAATTACTTTGAAATCTCTTATGAGATTACATCTTACCAAATACCATGTTGCCAGAAACCAGCAGAGCATAAATCTTGACCTGAATAATCAGTGAACCTTGTGATGTATTCCCTTCACAGGCAGAGACTTGAAGGGTCTCCAAGACACACAGTGGATTAACACAGCAATCGGTGTCAGTCTCATTATTGCCACATAAACGAAGATTTCGGTTGAGTCTTAGTTTAACTTGAACTGTAGTCTGCAAAGTCATACATTGATTAAAACAAAGTTAACCATGTAAATAACGATCTTATAAAATGATACAATTGTAGTAGTACCTTTGCAATGGGTTCACTTGTCAGAATCCACTGTGACACACCAGGCACACATGAAGGCGGATCAAAGCTGCCTGCAAAAAACATGGGAATAGTAATAATATTTAGTTATAAATTGATATTTCTATGCCATTTCATCAGGATCTTACCTGTCACATTTGAGGGTGATACTGTCTGCAGGTTCAGAGTGATATTTGAGGAGTTTCCATACAACAGTGCAGTGACTGAAGATCCATGTGTGGTCATAAAAGAGGGCTGAAAAACTATTGAGCACCAAATTATTTTTGTTTATCATCTTTCAGAGTCAGAGATCATACTGCATACACACTCTATGCTGCCAATAAGCGTTAGCTTTAGTTAAGCTAGCTCTTTTGGCTACAGGAGTTATTAAAGTAATATATACGCTTAAGGGCAAATACTTACCGACGTTTTGAGCATTAGACGCAGAACAGTACAGCAAAAGACACAAGAGCTGAATAAATGTAAAAAAAAGTGCATTAGCCATTTGGTTCCATTCATGTGAGCCTCGGCATATTTGTAAACTTTGAGCATCGTCTTGGCAACAGCCCGGAAGTGTGAAAAATAATATTAAGAGCGCCCTCTTCTGGTTGAGTTACTGTGGTCTGTTTAACTTTAATTGGCTAAGCGGACATTCAGATTAACTGTATGTAACCTACTGTCCGTGTCTGTTGCATCATAGCGTTAAAATAGTTTGCATCTGATTGTACTCAAATTGCCCAGGAAGCCAGAGTTACCGGTCAAACCTCCCTTTAGCCTTTAGGTGGCAGTATTTGCAAAATAAGTAATCTTGAAAACTAGAAGTAGCCTGGGTTAGTCACGTGATATCAACACTCCAGCCACGAGGCCTAAGGAATAGATCTGTCAAGTTTGTGTGTTTTAACAGTGTAAATGAGCCAAAAATGTCGTTTGGTGAGCTTATTAGAAGTCTGCAGAAGTGTGCTATTTCTGATGAACAAGCACAAGAAAATGTCAAGCAAGATCTGAATCTGTTTTATGAGCGACTTTTGGAGTCTTCCAGGTGTGTACTACACACACATGCCTAATAGAAATGTCTGACACATGCTTTTAAGCGTCTATTACATTGAATCAACAGGAGCACTGTGAAGAGGTCAAAGGAGCGATGCTTGGAGGAGGCTGTCCAGCTGCTGAAGCGCGTTTCTAAGACGCATTTGCTTTTTAGTTTAGAGGAGAGCCATTTGCTGCTCCTGATCCAAGTCCTTATTTCTCTCCAGTTAGAGACAGTTGGCATATCTACAGCATGTGGGAAAATAGACCAGGTCAGTTTTGAATTGATAGGCTAGTTGTTCTTTTAGTAATAAAAAAGTTGTATGTTTTATAATTGTATTATTTTGTTTTGAAGATGTTGCATGAGCTGACTGATGTAAATGAACAACTAGTTTTTAGAGAAATCAAAAACTGCTTGCAGGCAATTGCCCATAAAGAGCAGGTAGGCTACACTTGTTGTCTACTTGTTCTCTATAATAAAACTCCTGCTGGTATTTAAAGTTATCTTTCTTTTCAGTTACTGTCATTGGATGACCTGCAAAGAGGTTAGTAGTAATATAGAAACACAAACTGCTATTTGACTGGCACATGTGTTATAAAATACATTTTTGCTTGACTTTTCTTAAGCATGTATGTTCCTGGAGGATAGTGCTGTCGGTCGGGAGGTTTGGAAAGAGCTGTGTCTGCCTCTAATGCAAAAAGTAGCCCAACTTTTTACAGTTGTGCTTGAAGAAGAACCTTTAAGAGATGGACCACTCTGTTACTCTGCTGTGAAGGTATTAGATACACATTTACTTTTCCTTAATTGTTACAAAAAACTTGTATTGACTTTTTCCTTCAGCTTTGTTTGCAGACATTCCAGCTATTGCCGAATCAAGTGTCACCTGTGGTGTGGACAGAGATGGAAGGGAACCAAGTTCTACAACACATCCTACAAGCTCTTCTAGACATCATATATGGACAGGTACTTTACATAGCACACCAATGTCTACTGTATTTTTGTGAGAAAGAAATCTGTGAATAGAACACATTTACTATGCTTGTACAAATGTAACGCTTATTTTGTATGTGTAGTGCCGCAATAGAGACACTTGTCTACTGGCAGGTACTGCAGTGGCTATGCTGCTCAACTCCTCACAAAGCCAGGCAGCGGGACATGCTGCCTGGAAGATACTTCAGACCTCAAATCAAGGTATTGCTCAGATTATTTGAGATTAGAGATAAAATCCTTTATTTTATGTATTCTTTCATTATGATGGAGTAAGGTCTGTGGTACTTGACAGAGTCTGGGGTTGTAACAGTCGGTGGTCTCCAGGTGAACTGCAGATTCATCAGTAAGAAAGAGCTGGCTGTTCTGGCTGTTAGCAGAGGAGTCTTGACTTGCTGTCGGCCCCATATCCTGCTCAGCTCAAACGCTGATAATACAGAAGTACTGGTGCATTTGATGCATCTACAATATTTCTGTTATTATGTATAAATGTAAACTCAATTATTCTGCCTCTTCTTTGTGTCTTTTCAGGTGTGTTTACTGCTGAATGGTTTATTTCCTGTTATAATCAGTTTGTGTGAGGAGAAACTGAACTGTCATTACTTTGCCTTTGAAGGTCAGTAATACTTCTTCTAATTTATTACTTACTTACTAATTTACTCTTCTATCTTAGGATAGATTTAGAATTAAAATATAATTTTTTCAGTGTTAACTCTTTGGCTGAAGAAGGTGAAGGAAAATTTGGCTGAAATCATCAAGATTACAGGGGCGCGCCTTTTTGCTGACAGCAGCAGTCTCCAACAGCAACTCATTCATATAGTTTTGACCAATGCTGACAGCCCTGTGAGTCAAAATCTTAAATACAAAATCTCTGTGCATTGTACTGTTTCAACCAAGGCCAAATTTGATGTAAAACTACAATTGTACATTTTGAACTTGTGCATTAACAGGTGGATGGAGTGTCCGAAATGGCCCGTAGTGCCTTTGCTCTGCTACTGGACCTCTATCAGATGGATTGTGAGGTGTGTAATGATGCTGAAAGGACTCTTTATTCCTCATTACTTTATCGGATAACCAACGTCTCTTGGGAAAATAAAGCCAAACACTACCAGTTATGTGCACTGCTCCCATATTTAGGTTCTGAAAAGGTGAGAAAAAACATGATATATTGATGTTCAATGTAGTTGCGTCTCTGACTTGTCTCTATTTCAAAAGGTATTGAGTGTTTACACCGAGTTACCGAATCATATGCTGAAGTGTTTAAGCACAAATCATCTCTCTCCATGTGGATCAGAGCTTTATAGATGTCTGATTCAGCTGCAGCGACAGGAGCTCTCCAGCCAAAATGAACTGTATCTTTTGGATCAGTGGGCGAAGCGCTGGAAGTCTGTCCTTATTGAGGCACTTACATCTGAGGTGGCATTTTTACAAAACAACTGCTCAATTCATCTTTTACCGAGTACATTTCGTGTGTTTCCTTCCGCTGTGGAGCCACTGTTAAGATCTCTGGACACAGGCTCCCCTGGGCATCTGTATGCTTGGGCCTGTGTTTTGAGTTCATATCGGGCAACAACTGGACAATCTCCTTGGACTTTGCAGGGAGGCACCACTCTCAAGATCCTCCATCTGGCCTTAGAGTCTGCAGATGACAAAGTGCGTCTTGCTGCTTTCAGTCTCCTCTGCTGCAGCCCAAAAACAAAAGACTTTCCAACACAGGAGGAGCTGGAATTGATCAAGGGCTTTATTCCTCAAAATCTCAATTGTGAGTCTTCATCTTTCCGCCAACATTTTCAGAATGGAGTAAGGCGATTCTTGGTCCGTATCAGAGACTGCTGCTTGTCCTTTGTTAAAATTCAAAATGGCAAAAAGAAACAAGATGCTTCCAATAAAAAAGATGTCAAAGACTTACTGGATCAGGGAACAGGTGAGGAATTTTCTATTTGATAAATGAAGAACAATTGCCAAAATGATTTTTTTTCTAGAATTTGTTGATTGGTTGGGAGAGCTTCCATACTGCTATCTGGCAGCAGGTCATAGCTACCAAAGGAAAAAAACATCTTTATTGGTGCTCACTACAGTGCTAGAAACATGTACTGCCACATGGAGCCCAGACAAAAAGAAAGGACAACCACCAAGTATGTTTATCAGCCTGCCTGTAATATGGCATCATTGTACTAAACATGCAATCATCAAAAACACTTAATGCTTTTTATCAGTGAATATGGATTGTCTCATTAAGTACGTAAAACAAAAGGGACAATGGAATTTCTTCAGCCGTGCAAAACTACTTGTCCTCATCAGCTGTTTGGAGGATGCAACAAATGAGGTTTTGCAACTTGAAAATGTTTCTTTTTTACATTTTTTTGTCTCTCTCTCTATATATTTATTTATTTATATATTTTTTGTTTACAGATCCGAGAGCTCTCTGCAAATTTGTTGAGATTTTTTCCATGCAATTTTTCAAAAGACATTTCCACTGCTCTATTCACACAAACAAAACAGCTCCTCTGCAGTCCCCGAGTGCAGGAGGCACAAATGGCAGCACTGATGGTTAAGGTGCTCCATCCATCTGAACTGTAAGTTATGCCTTTTTCTCCATTTAATTTTCCTTTAACAATGCACAGACGGTAATAATGATGTACTGTATCTCCAGATCACAATGTCTCTCATCTCAATGCTTTCAGATGTGGTTCAAACCTGCAGGAATTTGATTTAGTGAGATTTCTATTTAATGAGTTAGAGGAACATTATTGTACAGCGAAGAGTGACATGATGCTTGCTGCCAGGACTAAGCCTATTCATGGTAGGATAAGACATAGTTACACCTATAATAAATCACAACTAAACTCATATAAACATAAATGTATAGTATTACAATATTTACGTTTTAGGGGTCCTGAGTGCTCTTCAGAGGTTGCTGTTCGATTCACCTAGCAACATGCAGGATAAACTTGACAGTAGCCTGATCCTTTTTGCATTAGAGCTTTTGGAAAACATTTCTCTGCTTCTTCTTGGTGTGTTGTATGGAGACCAGGAGGGCACTCGCAGTGGCCAAGGTAAGATAAATCTACTCTGTACATACATATGTAATTGTTTTTGTTTCAGTAGTTGAAAATGTTGGTTAATGTTGGTTTTTGTTGCTTTTTCAGATGTACCTCCTTCTTTTTGTGACATGGGGAATGCAATCACAAGTTTAATTGACCAGGCTTCAGGTGGAAGGCACAGTGAGACAGAGGAGTGTGTTCTGTTATCAGAGGAACACAGCCTCGTTCTCACCTGCTGCTGGGTCTCTCTCAAGGTACAGCGCTAATTAGGTGTAAGTTTATGTACTTTTGCTGATTTCTTTTGTGTTGATAGGAAATTGGAATATTTTTGGGTTCTCTGGTAGACCATGTCTTTAGCCAGTGTCAGGGCTCTAACCACCTTCTCAACAAAACAGAGCTAAAAAGAGCTTCAAGGGTCTTTTGGAATATTCTGCTTAAATGCCGCCAGTGGGTAAGTTAACAAAGTGGTATGTTCTTATTTTCTTATAAGTATATTTTTATAATCAATTTCTCTACACCAGGGGGCAGTAGAGGGTTGCTGCATCGGCTTCACTAAGTTTTGTGCTTGTCTGCTGAGAAGTAACGATCCAGAACTAAGTGAAATCCCTACAGACATGTTAAAACAAGTGGGTAACTTGACTGTGTGCCACTGTTTATGCCACTGTTTATTTTGATTGTACTGTCTTCATAGGACATCTGTTGTTCACAAACAGGTACTGCAGGTCATAGCGTCCCCCAGGTCCACCTCAGTGACCCGACGTGCTGCAGGTCTGCCCATGCTCATTTTGTGTGTGCTTTCAGCAGAGGTTTCCAGCAAAGGCCGGCCTCTTTTAGCCCATAGTTTAGAGTTTTTACTGGAAACAGCCAAAGCTCCTCTTCCAGAGCAATGGGACCAGACTCTGGACCTCCCACAGGTAGAACTCTCATTTATTTTGGTTCATTACTTTTGTTACTAAGTCCTTGTTGACTCTTACAGGTGTGTGCGGTTCACACTTTGCAAGCCCTGGTTCGCGGCACGGCTCTGGGGTCTGCAGTCCTTCAGTTTGCTCCAACTGTTGCCATCCTTTCACTGACCCTGCTCAGTTCTTCCTGCTGGGCTATGAGGAATGCTGCTCTCCAACTCTACAGTAAGGGATTATTGTATTATTGTATTATTTCAAAATTTTGCTAATGATGATATTACAAGTAATGATTCAACTTTCAGGTTCACTATGTTCTCGAATGCTTGGCCACTGTCCCAGCAATGAGGATGACAAGAGTGCTCAAAATGGGATGTCCTCCACTGCCTTCTTTTGTCACTACAGTGCACTGCAGCCTTTTCTCTTGGCAGAGCTGAGAGAAGCGGCACATGCTTTGCAGAGTCAGTCAAATGAAGCTCGACTTCACCTCAAGCCTTCACTGTTCCCTATTCTCACCCTGTTAGCGCAGCTCCATCCTAGTGTCCAAGATTCAGCACAGTAAGTGTATACAGAGAGGAATGGAAAACTAAGGTTTCAATATCTTTGATGCAAACAATCCATCTTAAATATTTTTGAATAATTATTGTATTCCTTAACAGATCTTTGTCAGGCTTTGTACCCCCTTTACTTCAACTTTCTGCCAGTCCTATTTACAATGTGAGAGCAATGGCATCAAGAGCTTTGGTAGCAATAACACCCCCCTCTGAAAATATTAAGATCCTTCTCACACTGGCAGGACAACTCCCAGGTTCACAACAGAGATATTCTCACAACTGGCTGCACGGACACCTGTTGCAGATCAAAGCCCTCTTTCACAAGGCTGTTGGTGTTCGAAGGTGAACTACTTACGTTATTTATTCAGTCACATTGTATAAGTGGTTTTAAAATCAAATCTTCTTTCCTGTTTGCAGCGCTGTACCTGACCTGCATGAGGCAGTAAACAAAGTGGAGGCATCACTCTGGTTGGCAACTGAAGCTCAGCGCTGCCCCCTAGTGAAAATGGCATATGTTGAAGTAGTAGAAACCATAACACAATTCTGTTCAGAACGTTTCCTTTCACAGCTTCATGAAATACTGACTGATGATCTCCAAAAACCTCAACAAGAGATCCAGGTACATCACATGCAAATGAAAGTAAAGCAAAATAAACTTTTCTCTAATTATATTTTTCGCCTACATTAACAGATTGGTCGCTCATCCTTCCATCAAACATTGATTCATTTTCTATGCGCCAACCCCCTGTGGGCATCTCACATTTGGAAACAGTTTAGTGTTTTGAGTCCTGATGTCAGACTGGTTCTGGTAAAGTGGGCAGTTGATGGGTGCAGTTTACATCCAAATAAAGAGCTGATCCACGAGGTGTTACAGGTAAGACATAATTTCAACACTAAAGCAAACAACAACTTTAAAACCAGTTTAGCAACTTCTACATTCACACCTTTCTCAGAGTCCACAACAAAGGAGTGGTTTCAGAATCCTACTGTAGCACTGATTCGTATTACTGAACCACATTTCAATGTAAGGCTAACAGCAGATGTTAATTTTTGTCAGTATGGCCCATCCCTAATAGGCACTAACACCTCGAGATTTCTTTGGAATTATGGTCATGATGCTTTTTTGTTGTTTTTGTTTGAACACAAATGACAAAAACAGTGAGGGGTAACACACATTTTGTAGTTTTGCCCTTCCCATTTACTTCACCAACATTTTCTCACCTTCATTCATTCTCTCTTCCCACAGAGTAGGAGTATTGGGCTCCTATGACCATAATGTTAATTGGATATTTTTTTGAAATCCATCATAAATGTGCAAATGCCTTAGTTGAGGGCTAAGTACACTGAAATATGAAAGGACTATAATGTGCTGAAATATCACTTAATACATTTTTTACAAAATTTCTTGCAAATGTATATTTGTTAGAATATTGTGTCTATAATTAAAATTCTAAATTCAAGTACATTTTGGGAAACAGGAGATGTGTTTCTGGTTGTTGAATTTGCTTGTAAAGACTTATTTTATAGTTCTGCGTTTACAACAGGCAAACCTCCAGGATGCATTATTGAGCGAATGTGTGGAATATCGACACTCGTACCTTAAAGCGCTTGTAACACTAGCGACTTCAGGGAAGATTCTTCTGCCTCAGTTGCCTCTAAAAACCACACCGAAAGAGCCTGTTTTGGCTGAATGTGTAGAGCTGTTACTTGAGGATGTGGAGGCCCAAAGAGGTGGTCCGGAGTTCCTGTCTGAGGCCCTGGGGGCAGTTGGTTTACTTTTACGTCACTGGTGAGATTAACCCATTTTAGCACATTTAATGAAAATACACATGCATTATTCTGTTATTATGCATGGATAACACAATATTTTTATTTTGCGTAAAAGTTCTAGCTTCTTTACTATTGAGCGTTGGTGTAAAGTGTTGGAGGACCACTGTTTACCACATGTGTCTGAAGGGCTCAGAATGGCCTGTGCGGAGGCTTTGATTTTGGCTGGAGTCTCTCTTCTGAATCACAGGCCAAACCAAGAAAAAAACACCATAATGATCAGGTACTGCAACACCACATGATAAGCACTCTGTAGTAACTATACACATGTAAGTCCTAAGCACGTGTTGAGGGTGAGTAAACTTGCTAATGATTATTTCAACCACAATTGGGACCTGAACAATGTTAATAATGTCAGCATTCAATAAATGTTCTTAGCAGACGTTTATGGATTTATTCACAACATTCCTGTTGGAAATCATTCTCAGTACAAGTTATTGATAAATACATTAATTTCTAAGCTTTGTTAGAGCTTATTGGTAGATATTGTGTTGTGTGTTGTTATTTAAGTTGAAAATCTGCGAGAAGCATAAGTTTATTTGGTTTTGGCAGGTTGGTCAATATAAGCCTTCACTTACTTCAAGACCAAAGTGTGCATATTCGAGTGAAAGCAGCGTATTTCGCCTCCATGCTAAAGCACACCTATGGAACCTCTCAGGGGAGAATCTTTGTCATGCAGATGAATAAGGCCCTCCCGTTCCTCCTCCATCAGCTCACAGAGCAGTGTTGGGACTCTGGTGCTTTTGACGTCCTCCTATCTCACCTGCCCCAGACTGACCTTAGATCTGTTCAGAGAAATGCCTTGCAAAATAGGTGTGTGCCTGACCTAAATCAATAACCATTATTTAAACAGAGAACATATTTGCCTAAGAGTTTGTCCTCTGATTCAGATGTGTTACTTTGTATGAGCAAGACGAGGCCAATGTGTTTGCAGAGCCATCAGTGATGTGCGCTCAGGTGCTTCCCTATTTGCTGCAGATGGCTGATAAATGCAGTCAGTCCCCCTCTTTGGCAAAACATTTAAACACTTGGGCAAAGAAGACTGGCCCACAAGTGCTAGAAGATCTCCAAGTTTGCAAAGAACTCTCGACAGGTAAATAGCTATTTATAGTTCCAAAACCTTTTTGCATGGCAGTCTCAAAGTCAGAAGCTAAGCTATGTATGTATACGCTATGTTATTTAGATTATGGTTGACATGGTTGTTGATATGGCACATTAAACATCTTAACAAGTCTAGGTTAAATATTGAGTTGCATTTCTTGTTTTAATGCTGTATGTTTCTCTTTAGGTGATATGCAGACATGGCTGACCCTCCTCATAGACGCCCACTTTCACAGCACACTCTGTGGTATGTTCACCCGGGCTGCCCTCCTAATGCGACTTTTGAAATTATCTAAAGATCTCCCCGTCCTCTGTGAGCTCTCCACTCTACAGCAGGCTGTACACGCTTCCTACTGTGAGTTAAGGGAAAATGGTGTCCACTTTCCCCCCTCTCTCTCAGCTGCTGTTGTGGAAGAGCCTTCAAAGTGATGCAACTCCCAGCGTGAAAGCCACGGTGCATTGGAGGCACCAGATAAAATTGCATGTGGATATTTTAGGACGCACATGGTAACTACATGCAGAGGTCCAAGACGTGAAAGAGCTTCTGCAGTACTTGGACACTTCACTGGTTACGTAAGAAGTCAGTAGCTGGAGCTGCTTTGAACTAAGCTTTTGAAGAAAAGGCAAACACATGAATAACTGTGTTATGTGGCTATTTTTTACTTTTAAAACATAAAGTTGTTTTTTTTTTTAATAAGGTTGGAATCAAGCAAATCTAATGTAATGCGGTGACGTAATCCAACAGCTTCTTGGAAAATTGGCAGCTGAGTGCCCAGTGGGGAAATATCGTGTGTGCTTTAATGCTCCATTAGAGGCCTTCTCCTTGGATAAGTGTCCATTTTCCACAGCCACACAGGGCCAAAGATGATTGTCTGAATGAGATAAAGAACTGGTCGATTTTTATTTTCTTGTATTTGTATTACAAACCCCTGATTAGTCTGATACCATTACGCCTTACAGCTTTCTCCTAACTGAGAAAAGTTATGAAGAGAGTGGAAACTTTCTTACAGTCTCAAATCCTTGACCATCATTGACATTAATTGAATATGACCACAATAGTTGTAAATGTTATTTGAGGTACATTTGTGGGAGTATCAGATGATGCTCACTCCGGTCCTGTTTCACCAAGGCCATGTCTGTGTACACCTTGATTGCACGTGAGCCATTGTGTATTGTAGCAGATGAATGGATGTGTGTTCCAGTTTTTATGACAACGAGAACAAACATATCCAGTTTAAAATCTGACTAAATGTAAATAGAGATTTGCAGGGGCTCAAAGACAAAAGCCCCTATGCGAACCCTGGAGTCTAAAGTTTGACCCCTGGCCCCAGTGGCATATTTTGCAATCTCAAAATAAACCTAGTGAAAGTTAAAGATTGTTAAAGCCTTAAAATGTACAGTGTAATTAGTGTTAAGTTTTGTTAAGGCTGATGATGCATCAATTAAGCTTAATCCAGGAACAATATTACAGGGAACTAAGACAATATTTTCCTTAATGTCATTTTAATGCATTTTATAAGATCCTTTTGCATATACATTGTTATTTGCATTGCATAGTTGGCCATTCTTCTCATTTTTTAATAAACCTTTCTGAAAAATTAAGTCATCAAGTAAAGCCAACTGAAATGTGTCCATATTCCTCCATGGACAGGATCAATACACAGAGGGCCAGATGTAAGAAAGTTTTAGCACTGGTGAGCTAATAAAAACACTTGTTTTTCCACCCCACATCTCCCTGCCAATGTTTTGCAAAATACATGAACAGAAGAGCCTAGATATGTATTTACCTTTACCTTATTTACCGAATAAACTGTATTAAATGTTCTGATGTTTTTGTGAGCATCAGCAAGGGCAGGCTTTAGGACCTAGAAGTGAATGCCTCAAAGGGCAGCTCCCCAGCAGCCTCCTCCCACTGAAAGCTGTTTACGAAGAAAGCTGAGTCCTGCCTGTGACAATAACAAGTGGAAAAGAGCAGTGTGGCTAATGGCTTCAGCACAGGTTCTCAGTCGTTTTTCCATCTTATTTGGATGTTTTTAGTTAGTTTTTTTTTTTTTTTAATACATGCACTGAGACCTCAAAATGCTCTACTCTCTGCACCTGGTTTGCATGATCATCTTTTTTGTGGACAGTGTGTTCAGCCAGGAGACAAAAGGTAACAAAGATGTTATTTCTTCACATGTTTGCAAGGATAATTTAACATTTGAACGACTTTTTGCTGTTGCTATATGCTGTTGACGTTTCTTTCCGTGTGCCTTTGCAGACTGTGTGAGACTAAATGGACTGGGATACAGGGGGAATCAACAGAGCACCTCCTCGGGTCTGACTTGTATAAATTGGATCAACACTTCCAGGGACTATGATGTGAAAGACCACCCCGATTCACAAACTGGTAAATATCCCAACATAACTTTGCATTGGTGTTGTATATGAGCTGTAGCCTACTGTACTGATTGCTTTATCAACTTGACACGATTAAATGTGTTATCTTTGAGACCAACTGTTTGTACAAATTGATACAGATAAAAGTGCATTGAAGATATTGCGCTTATTTATTACACAAGATTACTTTATGCTGTCATAGATTAAATGGCTTCTACCATACAGCAGCTGCAGTTTCCTTTGGCAGTGTGGTTTGTTCAATGTGGTGAGATGGAGTATTAATGATTTATGAGCTTATTGTTTCCCTCTGCAACTCTACTGCAGGACAGGCAAATAGACAGAAATAGGCTTATATGTTTGTCATAAATTATCTGTGTAAGGTTTTTATATGTTTGCCTCATAGGTGTTGGAGATCACAATTACTGTCGAAATCCAGACTTGGCTGAGGGGCCTTGGTGCTACATTGCTGGGCCAGATGGAACAACTCAGAGAGGGTTCTGCAAAATTGAGACATGCCAAGGTACAAATAATGCGGCAACAAAATGCTATTGATGCTGTTTATTTGTGTTGTTTAGGAGCTCTATCTGATCAGGGTCCAAGCAAAGAAATATTGTTATAAAGGTAGAGTTATAACTTGACAAATTCAAGTAACCCTTAGTTTATATTGGAAATGCCGTAGGGCCAGTTTAAGTATGTACATGCATTCTGTTTTAAAAGTATAGGTCAGTCGGTCGCAGTGACAAGAAAATTTCCTTTCTCCACTCTGACATGTGACTAAAGACATTGTTATTGCAACTTTCCATGGCAGACTCCAAAGTTTGAAAAAATTCAGATGGCCACACCCTTGTTCTTCACAACTTGTTCTGATTGGCTCAAAGGAAAAGTCTTCCCATAGAAACAGAAGTTAGTTGCCCGCCTATTTGCCTTCATGCCCTTTAAGATTAGATGAGTCTGTAAACAACAACCTATTCTGGCATGATGGAAAAAGAGTGAAAGAGCACATGTTCCTGTGGAGTTTTCCTGCCTCGTCCTAAAATAGACTCATGCATGTTCTGGCTGCTTATATGTGCCACATGTTACAAATCATATACGCTTCACTCTCTCACCGAGCAATAAGTGCATAAGAGCGGCCTCAGCACCTTCTGTAGACTCAGTGCTAATGTTATTGAACTGAGTGAAATGGAAACCTACATGGTCCAGTCAAAGCACTCAAGCAATGTGGCGACATAAAACCTTTTATGTGTTTAAGTACAGTAAGTGTATTTAGGTGAGTTTAAACTGTTGTAATCTGCAGATATCAAGGCCAAACTGACAGATCATTTGTATCTGGGAATGTTTTCTTTATTGTTTTTTATTATGACTATGTACCAATTGTTTATTTGAATTGGGGACAGTTTATTCCTCAAGGCCAGTTTATTGACATAAAGTGTCCCAAGTTCTCTTGAATAAGAATAAGATGAATCCAGTAACAGTACAATGTTACAGTATGTTGACGATATGAAGAAATATTTATAACTATTCACAGTTTACATAAAACATTTGAACACTGCATAATAATTAAAAAGGTTGTCTGTGGTTTTATATTCAGACCTAGGTACAGCTGTAACAGTGGAGGCTGGGTCCCCTCGCTCCACAGAAACCACTCCATCCACCAAGAGGACGGGCTCCTCTGTCAAAGAGGGGGCTGAGGGGCCGTCTGTTCTGGGAGTCAGCCAAAGAGTGCGGAAAGGCCCCCAAAAGAAGAAAGATCTGGGCACTACTGGTATGTGTACCTTTAAATCATCTTTCCACAAAGTCAACTCAACCATACGATGTCTGTTATTTTATTTACAAACATTGAACAAGTTTTGTCATTGTGATTGTGATTGTTACTTTATTAACTGGCCATGGTCTTTGCCTTGTAACACTCTGTGACATGGAAAGTGTTGGTAATTAGCCTCTTTTGCCTTCTTAGGCTATGTGCTCGGCATCCTCATGATGGCTATCATAATTATTCTTGGTGCAGGCATCACTGTAGGCTACTTCTACAAAAGGTAAAAAAAAACACTGTATATTGTATAACATTGTTAGCAGATACTTTAAGACTATATTGTGGTGATCCCAAACAAGTAATAGTGTACATTACAATCTTTGGTTAAAGGCATAAACAGACAAGCAGGCAGGACATAAAAAAGCTTTTCATGGAAGGAGTATTGAGAGCAGTTTTTGCTGGTAGCGCTGCTAATTGTACACAGTTATGTAAACAACAAAATGTTGGCTCTAGAACAGTGAAACAGTGAGGCCCAGTTCTCTTAGGCTCAGCACACAATGCTCTGTGGATTTCTATGCAGCTGTCAAATCTGATAAGCTCTGCCTTTTTAGATGATTCCCATTTTAGGTGATGATGGTGAATGATGTGCAGATGCATCATATTTTATACAGTCGTATGTGTGTAACTATGAATTTACTACTATTATGTTCTTATATTGAGCCACTGTTTGCTCTCTAGCAGCAGTAGGAACTATAATGAACTATGGACGTCAACAAGCTAGGTCAGGTAGCCTCAGTACAATGACATACTCTACTGTGTAATGTGTTTGTTTTAGGGGTCGAGATCTGAAGAAGCAGCATGAACAGCGAGCATATGAGCGTGAGATGCAGAGGATCAGTCTGCCCCTTTCTGCCTTCTCTAACCCCACATGTGAGCTCGTGGATGAAAACACTATAGTTATTACTGCAGAGCAAGAAGCCACCCCAGTCCAGGATGCTGTGGAGGGCGGGGATCCACTCATGGGTCCAGCTGGGACCCCCGGAGCGTGAAGAAGATAATGCTCATGAGGGATCTACTGTACATGCAATTTAGTGGACCAAGAAGCTCCCACTAACTTGTCTCCTGTCTCTGAATAGAGCTGTGGTGCTCACTCCAAAGACTAAATCAAATGCTGTGTTGTCTCTCTATGTCCACTGTTTACACAGTAGCCATATCTGGGAAGCAGTGGACAACAAGAAGAACATAATTACTAAATCAAAAAATCATTATGAGAAAACTAGCTCTCTGACTGTGGGAAAACCACATGATCTCACTGTGTATTCAGTGTCTATAAAGCAAGTGCTTTTTGGTGGTTTGGACTTAAAAACTCAGTTCTGGTTTGTAACTGAGTATCATTTGAAGGGAATCACTGTGAGTGGTGTCACTACAATAGTGTTAATAGTGTTATAAACATGGGACTCAGGGACATAATGGTTCTGTGTGCAAAAATAGTCCCCCTCCAAAAGAGGGAGGTGAGTGGAACGGTTGAAGACTAGGCTTTGTCGTAATCTCAGAAACTGCCTTTCAGCATGATTCTTCTGAATGTATTTGTATATTTGTTACTTTTTTGTAACTGACTTATGGGCCAATGTTACTGATGGTTATGTCTACAGAAAGAGATCAGGCCCTTTTCTTTACAGGTTAAGGAGTGACAGGAAATTCACTGTGCTCTCAGGAAGAGAGAGCCAATAGTTAGTCCTCAGGACAAAAGCACTGAGTGCAGTGCGCACTGGGAAGCCTTGTGCCTGGATTTAACTCATTGAGTTATGCACTTAAGAGTAGAGCCATACATGAACTAGAATAGTAAATCAAAAATAATGATTAAAACTTGTACATGTACAGGTGCCTGTTTATATATTTGAAGTTTCAGTCATTAACGCAGCATGCTAGTCACTAAAAAGTACCTTTGCTCTTTCTTTATATGGCCAGAATATCACTCCATCACTCCAGTTTGTTTTGAACCTTCAGTTGCGCCATGCCACTGGTTATGTTCGACTACTATTGCTCCACCATTTGGTGTGCTCTCATTTCAGTTTTAAAAAATGAGTTCTAGTATTGTGAAATGTTTTTGATAAGTTTGTATGATAGCAAGTTTTCATTTTGTTGCGACTGAATTAAAACACAAACTAAACAAACAACTTTGTGGATTGAGCATTTAATATGTATGCTTTTGTACAGATGATATACAGTAAATATTAAAGGTGCGCTGTATCTTATTTGTGGGGTACTTAAAAAATGACATCTCCATGGAGACAAGCGGGTAGCGGATCCTCCACCATATGCACCTATAAGTAACTAAATATATATCAACTATAATGTTGAAAATATGTTTGTTGTTAGATTAGCAGTTAGTCAGTGTAGCATAAATAAGCACTCCCAAGTAATAAAAATCACGGTTTGTATTTGCATTTTTTATTTACAAAATACTACAGTGTTATAAATAAGAGGCTCAGTACCTTGCTCTTCTATTTAAAGGCAAATACCCCTTGCAGACGAAATGTCTAAAAAAAAAACTACAGACTTGTATTTTGAATTACAAAATAATATAAAAATGAGTCAGTATATGTACAAATATATACAAAATATTGCCCAGCTGTACAAAATCAACTGTTTATATAAGGCAGCTCAACAAAGCCTCTGTTCTTTCTTTTTCAAACAGGCACCTTTGAACGAGGTACAAAAGAAAACAAAGTCAATCAAATTAAATTCAAAATGAAAGCCTGAAAAAAAACAGTATAGGTGCTGTCTTGTCAAATGTTGCTTAGTGGTACCTAGATGATAAACAACTCCACATTACTACGGGCTTTTGAAGCAAAGCTTTGGAGGCATTTTCTCTGCTGCTTTAAATCACTACTATTTTTTCCACTCTGCCCTTTCTAGCTCTGACGTGCCGATCAGCCCAAACGTCAAACAGCTTTGTTTTTGTTTCTAAGGCTCCTCTTCTGAGTCTGGACTTATCCTGTGCATTCCACACGTAGCAACTGGAGCCAGAAACTACAGTCACATGGGGACTTATCAAACCTCAACAAAGACCTCATACAACTAAGACGCATCTTTGAACAGAGCAAGGAGCACAACAAGTGGTTAATGATCTGTAAACATCAATACATGATTCCACCGAGGTAAAACAACCCAAATCTACCTCTACTAGAAATGTGTGCTGCCCACAGGGTCACCTCCAGTTTCCATTGCAGCACACAGGCACTGTCAGGGTACATTGGTCCAGCATTTTCAGGGTTATCCAGTTTTTTAAATGGCTCAAGTCTTTTCTCCAGCACATGATAGAGCAAAAGTTCAGAAGGTCACAGGTTATACAAGCATAGTGTCACTTAAGTGCAGCTGTCTGACATAGAGTCTGTGGAGTCGGGACATGCCGTTGTTGGTGTTATAGGCAGACTTGTACTTGAAGAGCTGTCTTCAGGACAAAGTAGTGGACTGAGACTATGCTGCAGTTCCTCCAGTTCGGCAGGTAGGGGGATCCCAAGCTCCAGGTTTAGAGAGAGAGCTTCAAACCAGTCCTCCAACTTCTGAAAAGGTGGTCTAAGAGATAACAGAGAGGTAAGTGAACTGACAAACGAAAAAAGGCTTCGTAAGAATGTAACAGTAATAAGAAAAGTAAAAATATTAACATGGCCTTTGACAATATATATATCTTTGTAAGATCCTGGGACCATTGGTTTGTTGCAGCTGCATGATAAAAAGCAGAGGGCACTACCTATGATTATTACACGCAGTAGTAACATTTTAACTGAACACACATATGCTCACCTGCTGTCTGGGATGAGGTCACAGCAGGCCACAGCCAGTGGAAAGAAAGATGGAGGACAGTCGTCAGGAAGAAACTTTTCAGCAAACTTTACAACATTGAGACCAAAGTCCATAGCCCTGGGGAGACACTCGGGGTCTGCATAGACTCTGCCAATAATCTGTAACAAAACAAACAGAAGATGCTCTCTATCTGACAGCGCACTGTTAAATGAATGAGATTTAATAGTCTCTGGTTTTAACTTTTCATTGAGATTTCAGTTGAGGAGAGGTTAAATAAGAAACATTACAATACAAAACAACTAACCTCAGAAAGAACAATTCCATAGGAGAAAATGTCCACCTTTTCATCATAGCGTTTACCTAAAAACACATTAACGTGTCAATACATTTTTTCACACTTAACTTTTCACACAATCAGCATGTTAAGGAGCCCACCATTGAGCATCTCTGGAGCCATCCAATATGGATTTCCCACCACTGTGTATCTCTTCTTTCTGTCAATGCGACGAAACACTCTTTTCTTGCTGGATGATTTCTCAGGTGGAGGTTTGATCTTTTCCTCCACAACAAGACGAGAGAGTCCGAAGTCAGCAACTACCACAGTATTATCCTGGCAAAAAGATACAGTTAATTAATCTGCCCAAATACAAGTAAGTCAAAATACTAGGATGCGTCTCCTACCAGTTTGACCAGGCAGTTGTGAGAGTTGAGGTCTCGATGTATGATGTTCATAGAATGCAAGTAAGCCTGAAATAAATAATGGACAAGTGCAAATTAAATCAATGATCTGTTTTTCTCAGTACTACAGTGCAGTTTTCAACTCACCATTCCAGACGCAATGCTCTTTGCAAAGCTCACTCTTTGTTCCCATGGAAATGGATCCTGATGAAACAAAAACGTTTTTCAATAAATTAGACATTTTATCTTTATCACTATGCATTTTGTGTTGATCAAAATCATAGTCCCTCAGAATGTTCCCTAAAATATTTTGAATAAGAAATGATGCACATATGGCCGGGGAGTGTTAGAAGCAGACTGGAAAAAAAGAGCGTGCAACTCTTAAGGTTTCACCTGGAAACACTTTGCAAAGCTTTTCTCTTTCCACTCTGTGCCTGTGACCAGCTGACACAGACTCACTGTAAAACCGGGCCATGTGTCTTTAGGTTTACTTCAGGTCAGCCCCCCTACTCTGTGACAGCTTAAACAGACCACTGTCCACTAACATTTGTTTGTGTCCCACTGTGACCAAGGACAGTGCACAGAGAGGCAGCCAAACTCACCGTATCTCTGATGAAATCCTTGAGAGTTCCTCCTTCGATAAACTCCGTTATTAAATTCAGCCTCTTGTCTTTATATAGGACGCCAATAAATCTTAAGACATGTGGGTGATCCAGGCTCCGCATGACTTTGACCTACAAAATCAGGAATACAGACTTTTATTTCAAGAAGACCAAGTATTTTAATGGGATCCCAAAATAGCAGCAGCCTTAAGTTTCCAATTGTGAGTGTAATGAATCCCTGCTTTCTGCTGTCTGTTTTCAGCTCACCTCTTTAAGGAATGTTTTCTGTGTTTCCTCATCACACCGGAGTAACTCCTTCATCACCATCACTTCTCCAGTTGCTTTATGTGTTACCTGGCACGACAAATAAGGACTCGTCATATTATTAGTGTAGGTATATACAAGAGATGCTAGGGCTATGTATTTGACTAATGTCTAACCTTGATGGCTTGTCCAAAAAAGCCTTTTCCTAAGACTTCACCATGGATGAGGTCACATGGTCTGAAGATGCGATGAGAGCAGCTACTCGGAGATCTTAAAGACTCAGAACGGCCAATGTCACGTGAAATAAAAGGCAGGTCTTTAGGCGAGTTTGGTCCTGGAGACTTACATGTGCTGTTGCTCCGTCTGTGGACGAGGACAACAGATTATGTACATTAAGTCAAATATAATGCTAATATATATTTTTTGTATTGTACCTCAGAGATCTCCTCTTCAGTGTCCCATCGTCCACCATGTCAGTTCTCTCCAGGACCGCCCCTGAAGGAGAGGATAGGCGCATTCGGGAAGTGGCCGGGACCCCCATACGACTCTGTGGGGAGCTGAGTCTGAGGCGGTCCAAGCGCTGTCGAACTGGATCGTACTCGATCAGTAACTGCAGTGTGTGACTGGTGCAGTGTATGAGGTCATCCACCTGGCCCAAACAATAAGAAACTCAAACTACAGCCAAGTGTTGTGCAACTTCAACACCCCTACAACAATGAGTTATATAAAAAAGAAGTTTTCATTCAGTTATCGTAAATGCTTAAAATATTTCCACTTGACTGCTGTAGAATGATGAGGTAATTAGGTAAGGGTGTGGTTGTGAGAATAAACATGTAGGTGGTGGCAAACTGTATCACATACCAACCAAACCCAAATGAAGATAACACAATGAGAGGGATGTCAAAAATTACACATGTATTTATTTTTAAATATTGTACTGAATATTGTAGTTAAGTGTTAATATTCAAATACCTCCTCCTCCATAAGGGTTCCCACTGGGAGCCCATTGATCTCGAGGATCCTGTCTCCAACATGGATGGCATTCCTCACCTCTGGGCTAATAAGCATACCCCGGACCCTGGTTAAAGACACAAATGGGAGGATGTTGATTGCATAAGCACATTTGTAAAGGGCTGCAGTATTTAATAAAGATCTGTAGTTTCTCTAAATTTAATAAAGATCTGTAGTTTCTCTAATTCTATTCCTAGATTTTGCGTAATAATAGCAGAATATATTAAAATTATATTTTTAATAAATATATAAGCAATGCAGTGTCAGATTGATCAAAGTAATTTAGTGCAAATTTAGTTCATGTAAAAAATCTTAAATACTTCTTAATCTTGTTAATTATATCATACATGGATGTACTTTTTTGTTCTTAATTGTGTTCTGTGTCCATACTGTCCTAGTGTATTATTATGGAAAAAACTGTATCGTCACTAACAAAAAGTATGCTATTAGAGTAGCCTGTAATCAGCCTTATGACATACAATTCCCACACAGAATGATGTCACCCTGGGCAGGTGCCACTTACTCTTTGACTTGGACGCTGGCGGCTCCGCTCACATCGCGCTGCACAGACACAGAGAAGCCCCTCTTCCCATTGGCAGCAGAGGGCATGGAGATAAGAGTCACCGTGTGCGGCAGCGCATCTAGGATGCAGTCGTGTGAACGCTTTTCCAACATGGGAGTTAGGATGACCTGTTTGTAACACTTTCCACTGTAAGAAACACAAGAGCCCGTTATGGCATGAAAAGGCAGCAAAATATTACCTTTGCAATTTTAACAGAATGAAAACATGCACACAGCATGCATTCTGTTGCCTATTACAGCAGCATGCCACTTGGTTAAATTATTTTTTTATTCTCACCAAGATTATTTATTCTGGTTAAATACATATATACGTAAATTAGTACTGCACACGTTTAGAAAAAAAAAGTTATTTTTCTGACAATTATTGTGATTATATTATATTTGCAATTTGTTTAGAAAGTAGGATCCTGCACATTTTAAACCCATCCAGGAGCCTTCGCATTTGAAAGCAAACTGGGATATGAGCTGCTAAATGAAGTCAAGAGTTCCATGCATTTCAGAACATGTTTGTAGAGGTTGAGCTTTAGATTTTAAATTCGATTGCCATTGTAACTGTAATGCAACGAGGCCTTACATCTGACATAGAATAATTATTGATTTACAGTTGAAGCCTGTATTAAAATGTGTAGCCTCAACTAACCAAATAACTAATAAAAATGTAAGATTTAGCCATGATTTCCTGCATTATTATATTGAGCAAACCTACTCT
This sequence comes from Periophthalmodon schlosseri, assembly GCA_000787095.1. Classification (NCBI taxonomy): domain Eukaryota; kingdom Metazoa; phylum Chordata; class Actinopteri; order Gobiiformes; family Gobiidae; genus Periophthalmodon; species Periophthalmodon schlosseri. The sequence goes on from KN485895.1 coordinate 234,531, forward strand.
GCAAGTTCAATTGATACTCAACACAGCAGCTTAAACAAATGTTTATTCTTGACTTACCAGTAGAGTTTGGATCTCTCCACTAAAGCATATGTGTCCCTGTCTTCAATGATCACTTTGCAGCTGAGGCAGACGAAGCACTCAGGGTGATACTTGTGTTCTCCCGCTACCTGAAAAACAAATGACCCACGAAAGCTCAGAGAGAGTGTAGAAAATTACGCAGTGGTCCTGTTTTGACACACTGCTCAAGTGAGGGGAGAGTAACACTGCGTGAGATGTGGTCCCTCCTCTCAGTGACACAGCCCTAATATCAACACTAACACCTGCTTTTCTCTCACTGTGTCTGGAATCTGCATGACCTCATCACTCCTCGCTGCAAGTCCCAGCCTTTCCCGGAGGTTCACACTGTTCTGAACACGCTCAACTTCTATCACACACCCAAACAACAACTTTCCATTCTAATCCAATCAACATACTTTGCTGAATGCTGAAGTGTGATTACGGGACAACTAGGCCAATAGAAAATGCCTTACAAGTGCCTTTTTAAAAAAAACCTACAAACTGAAGAAAAAAATTAAAAAGAAGAGTGTTTTAGTCTTGGTGGTATAAAAATCTGTACTGAGAATCAAGCCTTTTCTTTAGCATCAAAATCATGTTTGAAATGTTCATATTGTCACAACACATTAGGGTCTTCGTGGTAAGGACATAATGGATCCATGGATGAATAAATGACTAGATATACAGACAAGTTAATGAAGACTCAAATGACAGTCTTTATGATGTCATTGTGTCATGTTGTGATACTTTGTGCCAAATGACTGAATGGTTTACAGTGAAGAATTGAGTCACTGTTAGAGATGGATAAAGCTGCTGCCAGCCAAGTCATAGTGACACTTCAGAGTCGTGTCTGTAACATCATATCTGTGCCGCCGTGGGCTTGATAGTAATGCTGACACATACATAAGTGCCAGGATAGTCCTTTTCCTGGGGGAGGTCAGGAAGTGGAGTTAATGAAACCAGATCAAAACAACATTCGTCAGGAGCTCCAGAAATAGCACTTCTAATCCCGGCAGTCTTTCAGGTTACCACTCCTCAATGAACTTACAGATAACAGACTAAAAATGGACAAGACAATGTGCTGGACTGAATGTCTAGCTCCCCTGTGCTGATACATCACAATTACCCGCTTTCTCTGACTGCAGTTCCAATTAAGCAGTGCCAAAAAACACTTGGCAACTGCACCATGGAGCAAGATGCCAATACTAAATAGTATAGTCTATTATATCTGTTGCTCAGTGGCAAAAACAACAAAAAAATGTTCTTTGGCCGTCTGCTGAACAAGTTTAGACAAACGATCTTGGGCTGCGACCAGAGAGTGCTGCCGTCATCAAACCTAAACATGTGACTGCATGTCACAATGTAGATCAGATGTAAAACTTTGGGTTTATTGACATTGTGGAATATCTGATCTCTTCATATAGAACATTTCAGATAATGCAATCTTTATCTTTAGGGTGGAATCACTGAACTCAATGTTTGTAACTAATTTACAACAATGTAGCGATGGGTTCCTTATATCAGTATCGATAAACTTTCCCAATATATTGGGCTGATATTTTTTTTTACAATTTTTTCCTATTGCTAATAGAAATAAAAGCAGTTATGCTAAAGAAGTAGCATCAAATTGTATTATATAAAAGAGAAAATACATTTTGTGTAACTTTTGTAAATAGGAAAAGTTCATTTGTGAATTTAACTACAACTTTGTTTCAATTTGTGAGCCTTGCCATGGATTTTAAAATATTGTATTGATACAGTACAGGCAAGTATCAGCAACAGAAGCAAGACAAATACTGAATATCAGTATCGGTTGAAAAAAATGAGACCATCTCTAGTACAGTGATACTTGATCCTTTTTTGTTCCTCTAATCTATTCAGCATTTGTGACATGGTTGGCATAACTGTACACAACTACCATGAAACAGAATTAGGATGTATAGTATGTAGTAGTACTCACCATAGCAGGTCCAGTCATAAGCAGTGAGCAGCCATGACACAGCTCTCCAAACTTCTCCCAGTAATGCTTCCTGCAGTACAGCTTCCCATCCTTCTCATAGTACCAGTTTGTCAGGTGGTCACAGCACACAGAGCATCTGCAGAAGTTAAAAGGCGGGTGGGGTGTCAGCTACAAATACCACAAATACCTTAATAACAATAATATTGTTTAAAATACCTATTCAGAAATGTGCTAATATGAGGGACAAACTGAAGAAGTACAATTATAGAAGCACTGTGTCTTTCCAGCTGATAAAGTAAGAAATTATTACAACATAAGGCAGTAGGTTCAAGCTGAAGTCATCAATCATTCTCAAACCGAACATCGAGTGGTGGTAAAACTTAGGATAGGACTTTCCCTCAGGGCAAATTCTCTACAAGTACTCAACTTGTACTTTTCTTTGCCACAAGGTGAAAGGGACAGTAAATACCACTGGCAGACCTGCATAGGTGTAACTGTAAACCAGTGAACAATAGAAACACATAGGGTTTGGCGATATTGACAAAATCTAATATCTTGGCAATGTGCTAAATGTGTTGTTAATGTATTTTAATTGTGTTTAAATACCAAACAAACATGAAAGTGAACTGTAAATTATCCCGAAAAAGGACAATATCACTTTATACCCTAGTTTGAAGGATTACAGGATATGTTTGTTCCATTTTTATTTTCAATCAGCTGTTTTGCAGAATTTTGTGATGTTTTTTTAAATTATAAACAATATAGCTGCTATTCAAATGTTGCATATCTTCCAGACAACATTCACGATATTATCAATTATTTGATATATTTGCCACCTCTAGAAATACAGCTGTTTTGTTTATTGTTTGTTGTGGTATGCCTGGTAGTACACAACAAAGAGGGGGGATTACACGGAGTAAACAAGCTCAAAAGGAATTTGAAATAAAATTAGTAATTGTGTTATAAAACCAGGTGAATGCAATAACTGTAGCAATAAAAGCTAAGACAACAACAGCAAATAAGTAAAGTAAACCTTTCTACAGTATACATTCTGATGTTGTTTTGGCACCATTGTGAGACAAAATGTTCAACACGCACAGCGCAGAAGTGACTTGATACTGGGAGTGACCTGCCGGCTATGAGAGTTCTTTGAACAAGCTGCACTGGTAAAGCAAATGACTGGCGGCAGGTTAGACAACAGCAAATCAATCAAAATGATTCAGCGTCACAAAGATCAGGTTAGTAGAGTCGAGTATAGCATGTAATATTTAGTAATATTAAGTTGAGATTAGGGGTTGAGGTAAAGGTTTCTCTTGGTGGAAATATCGTACAGTATAGTATAGTACAGTATAGTAGTCTATTAAGGAAACACTGTGTCTCTGTTGTAAGAGATACTGTCTTGTGGGCGCTGCAGTTGGTTTTCAGCATCCAGACATCTATGACTGCATTTGTATGACAAATATTGGTAGGAAACATAGCAAACTGTTCATTGCAGATAAAAGGCATCACATATTGAGAATGGGCACGAGGTCAGTGTAATAATGGCTCCAGTCTGGTGTATCACATAGATATAGGGCCGTTGTTATCCCGTGAAGGAGTTAAAATATACTTAGTAAAGTCAGTAAATAGCCAAAGTAATGTTGATATTCCATAAATCTGTGGCTCACATTTTAGTAATAAGTAAACTGCAATTACCCTGGACAATTTCATGCACTAAATACAAATCTTACTTTCCTTGTTAGGCACAGCAGTATTGGTCAAGGCAGACGACTATTATCTCTGTATGAATATTGCACAGTGACTACCAAACAACTGTCTTTGTGCTCCGTGTGTTGATAGTCTTTTATCAGATGAGAGCCAAAGTGCAGAATCTCATCTGGCATGTACAGTAATACCAGCCAGTATCCAGGTGGAGCAAACTAAACAATGTCCACCGACCCACCTACTTATCAACAAAGCACATTCCTCAACAGACACCTACAAACAAAGTGCATTACCGTCCATTAACAGACAATGGGCATTAAATATCAACGTAGGTTTTCAAAAACACTTTACTTCCTCCTTGTCAAAATTGGCACATAGATTAAGTAGTGGTGTACTTAATCTAACACAATACACAATACAATGCCAAGACTACACATTCGTCATTTCCTCAAGCTGACATTCATGCAGTTGTTTAATCTTTGTTATTGTAATAGATATTGTGCAAAAAATAAGCATTTGACCTTTTATGGGCCCTTACCCTTATGTAATGAAAACTTATGTTATTGTTTAAGAAATGGGCAAGGCCAGTACAAAGTATAACAAAATTAGGAAAGATTTGTTCAATAATATAAATCTTACATTAGATAAGTATTAACAATTCATCTCTGACTAATCCCCACATTAACACATAGGCATTGCATTGTGCATACCACTACATTATACTATATATATAAATTTAAGATGAAAGTCTACAATGTCCCTACAAAAAGTACAGAAAATTCATATTCCGGTGTTGAGTATTAGGTAGTCAATGTCTGGGACAGCGGGCACACACCTCTGATTCGCAGTCTAGGAATGTAATTGACTGTGGTGTTACCTATGGCCCCCAGAGCAGTGCCAGGTTTACTGGAACATGCACAACATCACACAAAAGGAATTTTAGCCCAAGTAGTCGGACATGAGAGTGGCAACATGTGGACAATGGACAATAGGATCTACCCAGGGGGTGTCCCAATTTATTTTGGTTTAGCTATTTCCTTCTTCAGACATAGCATTAGTGAGACTGGCTGTCCTAAAGAGGAGAAATTTTACTTCAGAAAAAAAGCTAAGAAAATCACATTGTTGACAAAATTTCCATCCTTTTTTAGCTTTGTCTCAAAAATTTCTCAGTTTTATGACTGAAGCTAGTATTTTTTTCTCATTTCCTTTGGAGTATTGTAAATAATCATATCAAATTCATGTAATATTTTACACTACACTGAGGTTTAAAGTGGATGATGCTACAATGCTGCATGTCAAAAATGCATGGGAGTACACACAGGAGGAGCTCATTTTGGAATAATGCTGCTGCTTTAGGAACTTTGCCACTAAAGTAATTGTAGCAGGGTTAACAGGTTATGTAAGGTCACCTCGGTGTTTGGCACTGGCTGTCAATGCACACTATATGAACCTCACTCTTAAAACTGCGTCTGAGCTGCATACCACAGTCTAGTCTAGTTATTCAATCATTTTCTGCTACTTATCGTGGCAGATAGACACCTCATGTCCAAAAAATCTGGAGAAGGATCAAGACCTATGCTAGTCTTTAAAAGGTACACTATGGTATTGAACTTGTGCATCTCCATGGAGACAAGCGGGTGACACCACCAGACCAAGTTACAGATGAGATCTGTGGAGTGGTGACCACCCTCACAGTAAGAATTAATGCTTTTCAAGGTATTTTTAGAAGTAAAAACATCTTTAAACAAATAATATCTCTATGGAGATGAGCAGGTTGTGGACTCCCCACCTGAAATCAGAAAAGTTACACAGTACATCTTCTTATCCCTTTAGCCTGACATCACCACAGAAAGCTAAATGCTACACTACTGCGCACTGATGCACTATTCTACACCAGCCTCCCTAGACTATTTTTTAGAGCATTAGGCACTGTCAGTACAGTTTGTTCAGAGCAGGTTCTCTGATCCACAAAACTAATGACTATTTTACTGAAAACAGGATGGACATCAGGTCTAGTGTAGCAATCATTAAGCAAGGCAGGGGCAAAGTCCTTCAGAAAAATGACCATTTTCACTGAACACTCTGTCAGGCGGTTGTCAAATTTTGGACTAGAAAGTACATTGTTATTGTTTTGTTTTTTGTTTTTTTTTAAAAACGCAATGAAACAATAGTGAACAGTGACCAGCAAATATGTTCAGGCATGTTTAAAAAAGATGCTTCTGGGGGAGTTACATATGAGGAACATTGTGCAGTCAAGGGCAACATGTTGACCAACAAACAATAGTAACCATTTCATAGCAACTCCTCCTTCCAGGGCTTTCTTCTTTGGAAACGCTTTTCACATATAGCCTACTCGGATGAAGCCTAATACAGGCGTGTTTAAAAATCTTAAAGTGGAAGCCTTACTGAAAGCAGGCGTTGTGCCAGGTATCTTGAAGTACTTTCATGTGAAAAGAGTCCTGGATTTTCTCCCCACAGCCAGCGCAGTAACAGCCATCAGTACCTAAATCAAATAGACCCAAACGTAACCAAACACGAAGAGGCTTAAGTTACAACCAAGAGTGCTTTTTACCTTCTGCTTCCTCCATCTACCCTGCGAGAGACTCGTCGTTAATTAGACGTACGATGATTTTCCATACTAAATCAGGGTTCAGTGTTGCGCACCGCGCTATCTCGCCTCGAGTCGCTCAAGACAAAACAAACTTTGGACAGGCTACGGGAAGGAAATCACAATCCTCGTCAAGTCTCCACTGAAAACAGTAATCTATCTGCGCCTGGACGAGGCTGCTTTCTTGCCGCTGGCAGGACAACTGACGTAA